>KN832972.1:486390-599840 GCA_000827315.1 Piloderma croceum F 1598
CCCTGAGGAGTTCGTCTGCTCTGATACGAGCGTCGTCAACGACTTTCAGTCCACGTTTGTACTTCTCGTATTCAGCGATCAAATGCAGTTCAGCTGTGGTGGCGGCAGTCATTGTATCGGCATGTACATGACTCTGGATATGGTTCCTCAAGTCTGCGTCCAAGAGTTTGCATACATGCCCGTTCAAAAGCGTGTTCGTAGACTCGAGGAGCATGATCCAGTCAGATATAGGATTATTGTCCTGATGCGACGCGAGAATAGCAAGCTTAACTTCTTGTTCCCACCCGGGTTCAAGCCAAGCCTCGCGGATGTGCTTCATGAATGCAGGAAAGCCGGCAGCATCCACTGCAGCGCGATTCAGATGGTACCAAGTCTGAATGTGTCCGTCCTGTAGGCCGCCTGCGATCTTAGAGACCTCCTTCTCTTGTTTGACATCTTTGAAGGAAAAATACGAGTAGGCACCATTTTCGAAGTCGAACAGTAAATCAGGAGTCAGTTTCCCTGGTGTGATAACGGGCGGTTTTCCCTGCTCGCCAATGTATATAGCCATAGTGTTTTGTTTCAAGAGTGTAGTGGTTTGTACCGACATGTTGCAGTAAGACGGAATGTATTCATTGTCTGAATCATCGGAATTGGATATTGTAACGAGAGAAGGTGGAGAACCGAGAGAAGATTCAGACAGTGGAGTTAAAGGCGTGGGAGGAGTTTCAGGAGATGGTGGGACTGATTTGAGCAGTGGTGAAGGCAATGGAGAGAGGGGAGACGGTGGCCGAGATTCTGGTAGAGTTACGTTAACTGGCGAGGCGGTCGACAAGGGGGCTGACAGTGTAGTTCGCAATATAGAGGCGACAGAGAGGTCCCTGGTGACACGCCGGGTGATGCGTGTGGAGACCGGGAGTCCAGATGACGAAGAAGTATGGCGGTTATCCAGATTGGCAGCTGGCATGTGAAATAGACAGTAAACGGTGAGATCCGTTGTTCGAAGCCGGGCCCAGTAGAAGAACTGGAGAGAGACACGGTCGGGAGCGATTGATGTTTGAAAAAAAGTGGAAGGATGCCAGAACATCCAACACTAAACTGAGATCAGCCGAGATAAACAGAATCACGTTATGATTTGCGATGTAAGAATACAGGTGTAAGCGGGTATATATGAAATACAAGACAAACGAAAGGCTTAAATAGTAATATGGTTAACTAATAAGGAAATGTGTCCGAGAATGGTAAGTCCATGTGGCGTCACCATTACAAAATCCTTCACACTTATTTATACTTAGCATAGACAAAATCCCACTGCAAAAGGAAAGAAGCAAGGTCCAAGCCATCATAGATGGCACCTAGTTTGCGAAATGTGGCTGAAATTGTGACTGAACTCCACCACTTGAAACTCGGGAATGTTATCAATGTGATCAAATGTTGGTCAGAAAAGTGTTCTACTTATCCTTGGCTTTCTCAGATGGTCTTAGATTATTTGACAATCCCCGGTGTGCCTTTTTAAATATTACACAAAATATGGCATATTAATTGTAATTTCATATTAAATTAGCTATCTCTGTTGATATGGAACAGATATTCAGTTGGGGTCAGCTCCTACTCTTGCATGTTCGTAACTGACTGTCAGTCCAGTCAACACAAGCCCTTTTATGTCTGGGTTCTTGGAGTAAGATGGGTTTGGTTAAGGATAAGGATGTGATGGCTATGATGGTGATGGCTGATGTTGATGGTGAGAAAGAGGAGTTTGGAGATGGTTGGGATGCAATTCAAAAATAATTATTTATATTTTATATTTCTTATTTGTCAACCCCTGTTTACTCTTTGGGGGTAATGGACCCTTGATACCCCTGTACCCCACTTGGTTACCCTTACCCTTGCCTACCCCTGGGTTGAGGGGTAGAGTTTGCAAGGGGTAAGGGTGAGGGTATGACTCTGTGTACCCAGGGGTTTACCCCTGCCATTCCCTAACATTGTCATTGTCATTGTCAGCTACCTTACCTATGAGGTTGCTTGTATATCCTTACAAATACTGAGTGGCCAAAATGTCTAATGCAAATATTTACAAATTATAATTCCAACAACATTAGAGTGTATCTGCTGCCAGAAAAAACAATTTTGGCTGGCTCAATCAATTTGAGTTTTGGCTGTGGAGCAAGCCAAGCAGAGTTCTCAACCCTTCATAATGTCATATAAGGCCACAGCTACCATGCATTGCTGAGCAATATAACACCAAGTTCCAGAGGAAAAACCCTCAGTTTGGTACTTAATATTGCTACCAAACATGCTTCATAGAGGCAACACTGCAAAAGTAGCATGGAAAGCTCTTTCCAACTCAGCCTATTGAAGTTGTGAACTGCCCCCAAACTGTATTTGAGAGGTGGAGAAACAGGGAATTCAGCTAGATCTTGGTTAATCTTGGTTGGCCGAAATCATTTTTCCTGTAGCAGATACACTCTATTCATTAGAGCAAATATGGCTCCATGTAATGATACAATAAACATGCATAAGTCAAAAAAACAAGCCAAAATATTGACGAGCAAAGGCATTGGGGACAACAAGCATGATGGCAGGACAGAGGGCAGACATGATAAGTGCCCATTGATCAGTGCCAAAATCCCTTGAATCCCAGGGATGGAATTCTGAAACCAGAAATCTGAAATGGAAATTTAGAATTGAAAATAAAATCCGAAAACAGGCCTGATCCTACTCGGCAACGGTAGTAGGAGCAAGTGAACAGAAGCGTGAGAAGAATTTGGACAGCTGTACAGCTCAATTTTCCCACATTCACACGGAACTTCACGCGTCGATTAGAAACACTCCTACTTCCCTCGTCCCTCTACGTGCTTCCAAATCTCAGCGGTTGGTCCACTTTACTTTATTGAATAGCACTATGAGCCATTAATACCCATTTTTACAGCCCAGATGCCGTTCGTCAAAAAGGTCAAGTCCGATGCATACTTCTCGCGTTTCCAAGTGAAATATCGCCGTCGAAGAGAGGGCAAAACCGATTGTCAGCTTTTCAGTTTTCTTGATAAAGATAATGAATTGAATGATACTCAGACTATGCTCGCAAACGACTTGTTACCCAGGCGAAGAACAAGTAGTAAGTTTGCAGTATCTTTTGAATTGGTCCTATTTATTGACCACATCGACAGCAATGCACCTAAGTATCGCCTGGTTGTCCGATTTACCAACAAGGACATCATATGCCAAATAGTCTATGCTCGTCTGCAAGGTGACTTTGTCTTGACCTCCGCACGGTCACGCGAGCTGCCAAGATATGGCATCAACCATGGTCTGACCAATTGGACCGCAGGTCAGTCTTACTTCCGCTATAACAACCTGTGGAGCTTTATATTGACATACTGCCTAGCATACGCAACTGGCCTCCTTGTAGCCCGTCGCGCGTTGACCAAACTTGGTCTGGCAGATAAATATGAGGGTGTCACAGAACCCGATGGCACACTTACTCTGACTGAAGCCCTTGACGAAGAAGATGCCCCACGTCCATTCAAATGCTACCTGGATGTCGGCCTTAAACGCACATCGACAGGGTCGCGTGTGTTTGGTGCTCTTAAAGGCGCAAGTGATGGTGGAATTTTTATTCCTCACTCTAACAAGCGCTTCCCTGGATATGATGCCGAGAGTAAGGAGTTAGATGCTGAGACGTTGAAGAAGTATATCTTCGGGGGACATGTCGCCGAGTATATGGAGAGTCTGGAGGAGGAAGATGATGAGCGGTGAGTACTCGTCATTTTTCTAGCCGTTGGAACCTGCTAACACCTCCTTAAGATTCAAGAAGCAGTTTTCGACATACCTTGCTGACGGCGTTGGCTCAGAAGATATCGAAGAGATTTTCCAAAATGCATATGCCGCCATCCGTGAAGACCCGACCTTCAAGCCATCAGACAAGACAAAAGATTGGAAGGCAGAGAGTCTCAAGTATAAGAAGCACCGTCTCACACACGAACAGCGCAAGACCGCCATCGAGGCCAAAATCCAAGCTTTCAAGGCTGGAGGAGAGGCTATGGCAGATGCCGACGACGAGGACGACGAGTAGATGTATCCGTTCATTCGTTGGATTTGGTCATGTATGCAACAGGCTCACTCAGGCTATACCTATGCCCTCATGATTGCATTCCATATAAATGTACGGCCCTCTAGAACGGCAGGGTGAGAAGTCCATGGTAAATTTTCAGCACGTTAAATGATAAAGGAAAGTGTGCTACCACCATCACAGCACTGATAGTGTTCTCTCAATGGTCTTTCGGACCCAGGACAATAATGATATCATACTCTCCGTCGAATATGTCTCCAACAATGTCTCCTGTCCAGTCCGTCCATGGTCGAGCCGGAAAGCAGAACAGCAAATGGAGTAATCTTCTTCGTAAAAAACGCGGAAGTTCCTGTGCAACTTTGTAAGCTCTCAAGAACCACCGAAAAATGCAGGAATCGGACATACAGGACGCAACCTTCCCATCTGCCGACGCTACGACCACTGACCGGGTCTACGAACCACGTCCCATCTACACGATCGCAAATTTCGCTTCCAAGTTCGCAAATTCGGTTTAGGATATAATGTTCGATCTCATCGCATAATAACTGGACGAGTTGGGAGATGGATGAAAGTGTGAGCGTGGCTTGAGGGAGGTGTGCGGTTAAAGAAGACGGGGACAGGAATGTCAGACGGAGGGTATGTCTGTGTCAACCCGTCTTTGAGCGTGCGGTACAAAAATCGTATTACGGCGCCATACCTATCATCGATCCGTAATATTGCCTCCCCACCAATCGTCCAAACGCTATCTTCATTGAGTATGTTTGCGAGTTCTCTCCCATTCTCTCCCACCGAAGTAATCCGGAGACTACACGGCAGACTCGTAACACCGAGCGCTCTGACCATCCTGTTAACCTCGGTCTTGATACGCTCACAGAATCCTTGATACTGGAGCAGATCTATGACAGGCTGTAGCAACGGTGTTGGTCGACCATTCAAAGGTCCCGACACACGCGCAACGCCCGAACTTCCCAAGCGCTCAGTTTTCAAGTGCGAGTGCATGCGTAGAAGAAGCGCATGTAAAATTGAAGCAATGAGGTCGCATTTTGCTGCGGTCGCTTCGTTTCCCGTTTGAAGTGACAAGGAATCTTCTTCGTCAATCTGCAAAATATGTTCGGGGAAAATAAGATAAATAGGCGCCAATCACGCACTAGTTCGAATAATAATTCCATCCGTTGCGCTGCATCTATGACAATGAGTCTCTCTGAAACTCGAGCAGACGCGGTTGGCAAGTTGCCAGCTTCTTTGATGAGCACTGCGAAGATCTCTTGCTCTACTATTTCTTGCTGAGCCGCTCGTAGAGACCCGTCGAGAGACCCGTCATCGGCTGATACAATGGTATTGTGCGATAAGCATAACGATCCATTAGAGTCTGGCATTCTAAGAGAAACCCGCAGGCGGGTACGTCGCCGATGAGGAAACACAAGAGCACCCGAGTCCGTCTTATACGTAGCCATATAACCTATCGCTCTGCGTCGTATGTGCGGAGGAGCTGTGACAGACAGCGTCAGAGCAGAAATCCAGTCAAACCGTGCCTGAACATACATTCTTCCAGTCCGAAAGAAATCAAAAAGTCTTTGGAAGTCTTGTCAGCGCCTTTACCCGTGGCGGCTCCGAAAGGCAGAGGGGCTGGTATCAAGCCCCAGTTCGCTCTCCTGATTTTGAGAGCATCCACCCAATATTTATCACCTCTCGCTGCCCCTCTTTCCATGCTTTCTGCGGCCGTTTTAAATATGTCGGAAGCCTTTCGTAGGGCCTCGTCTTTACCGCCAACAACCAGTTGCGCGTTGAATGCCTGGACCGAAGGAATAGAAGGAGGCTTCGTCACGATAGTTGCCGTCAACGTGGACGAGGGTAGCGAAGGAATTGAAGACAGCTGTATTGGCGAGGTAGATGGAAGGATCAAAGAAAGCAGTTCTTTAGCATGAGAGGTTTCACCTAGTGCCGTACTACACCTTCAAATAAATTGTATGCAAAGGGTAAATATTACGACATACTTACTATAGCTGCGGTAGGATTTCCATGCGCATTTTGAATAATTCCTCCGGCGTCATTGCACGGTCTGACTGCTCCTCATTCTCTTCGTGGCTCTTGACATCGCGAAGTGCTTCGTCTTCCGTGTCAGCTCGATTTCTTCCGTTGGTGAGGATGCCTTCCTGCAATGATTGACCTCGATTCTTGTCAAAGAAGTCGATGCCCCTTTCAATAAATATTCGCCTCAGCCTATCACCGAGACCTCTGGCGGGATCATCCTTGCTAAAACCGGTATCAGAACCTATCCTGGACCTTCAAAATCGACATACGGCTCATTGATATGTATTCCTTCGGGTGTGATATCCTGGAGTACTGGGATGAGCTTGCCATCATCATACTTGTATGGTCTTTCGAGTGATAGCTTTATCTTCTTCCACGGGGGTTCCTCCATCAGCTTTCGGGACTCGTGGATGCAAAGGGTCAGCGAGCAATGGTTTTTATGTGGCAGTGTTGTGGCTTTCAACGAACAAGCGCCCAGTGGGCCATATCGCCGGAGTAGTTCGGAGCGGAGTGGAGTCAAGATTAGATGATCCCCCTGTTCGCACAACGACATCCTGATATTTTACTTGTTAACTCGCCTTCATGGTCAAAACTCACCAGTCGCCGTCGGATGCTACCCCCGGACCTTCATTATCAAAGAGGAAAAGGGAGCAGGATGAAGACACTGACAGTGCCAAAAAGACTCGCAGCAGGGTCAGGTACGATAGATATGGATCACGCATGGGAGGAGTTGCACTAAATTTTCAATTTTCAGTTTCTCGTGTGGAGAATGCCACCGTCGAAAGCAAAAGGTGAATTCCCCATTCTCATAGTCATCGGAAACATGAAAAGCTCAAGAGTCGCCAGTGCGATCGGCAAGTGCCATGCGCGCATGTATGTGTTACTCACTCCATGCATGATCACCAGCGACTCATTTTATTATGTAGTGTGTAGCGCGTAAAGTGCCTGAACTATGCAAAGCCTACACTCCGGGAAAGTCTGACCAGGACTTCGGCGTCCGCCTGTCAAGGCTTGAGCATATAATCGAGATGGCTCTGCCGCAATTTTACTCTCCTGGGACGCCTGGCTCGTCCGCCAATATTGGAGACCATCGCCGCTCCGGATCTGCTGGTCTAGATGATGATATGCAATCCCAGCATGAAGAACAAGATCCTAGTGGCGGCACATTCCAGAGTGGGAAGTGGTATGGAAATAGCGCTTCCAGCAGTGTTGCAACTGCTTCTGTTCTGGAGCAGGCATGTGTACTGTCGCGCATGTGTGCCTTTTTTGTTATTAATCATTCTCCTAGTTGGCGAATGTAGTTGTTCCCAACTCCAGTTCAGAGTATCGGAGCCCGGGTGACTCGAGCATGCTTCGGCCAGGCAATGGTGTTGGACCGAACACCCCAGATGGATCAATGCATATTGTGGAGTCCATCCGTGACTTGGAGCCATCAGCTGCCGATAATCTCAAAAGCCTTGTACAAGACTGTGGTGTCTCACCGCATAAATTATCGGAATTACTTCAGGAATTGCCCCCACAGAGGTTCTCGGATGTTCTTATTGACTATTATTTCAGCCAAATGTAAGTGCCTCGCGCAGTCGATGAAATTACTGGAATGACGAAAATAAATTGTAGTAATTGGACTCGCTACCCCGTGTCGGAACATGACTTTCGCGCGTCGTATACATCGGTATGTGCGAACGGTATTGGGGCCAACCCGAATGATGTTCGCTTCCTTCCACTATTATTTGTCGTTCTATCGATTGCTGTGCGACTTGCCCCGGATCATATTGCGGGGGACGCGCGAACCAGACGTCTAACATCTTTACGGTATTACTGGTCTTGTATGTCCACTTCCCTCTAACCATTGATGGTTCTGACTCGTATGTTACCGATAATTCTGTATAGCTCGCCGATCTGTACTCATTGCCGCTGCTATTCAACCTGATTCTTTGGAGATGGTGCTCACACGTCTCTTGGTGCGCCATTTAAGTTATTATCCATGTTAATTCTCTCTGACCAGCACCAGTCAGCGAGATTCCTTAGTTTTGATAGACGGATCACAGGTAAGTCTTTTTTCTTCTATGGTTCGTGTCGCAGCTAACCACTGTGTAATCGCAGAGTGCTGTCCGTGCATTTTTAAAATTTTGTATTCCGGTACTTACTCAAATTCTCCAGGGAGTCAGCTAGGAGCTGCAGTTCGCACCGCCCAAGCACTCGGTCTTCATCGTGATGCTGCCCCGATGGTCGGTCACAATCACTGTCAATACAGATTTGCAATCTGATCTACAGGTCCTAGGGTATGGATCCAGCCCAAGTTGAATATCGTCGACGGATATGGTGAGTGGCATCTAAACTCGCTCAGAGAAATCGAGTCAAATATACTGTTTCCTTCTCAAAGGTCATATTTGTACCATGCTGATCGGTCTTATGCGCTTGTCCTGGGAAGACCCACTGCGATACAAGACGTTTATACCTCCACTCTCCCCCCTCTGAACATTGATGACGAGCTTACGACTGCTCAAATTCGTACCCCACCACCGCTTTCGAGCCCTACGCCTATGACGTTTATTATCCTCAGGCACTCCTTGGCCACCATCATTGGTCGCATCGTCCACCATTATCAACAAGTTCGAACGACAAGTCATTACAGCGACGTTCTGGCTCTCGATGATGATTTACTCAAATTCATAAACAACCTGCCACCACATTTTTCCCTAGATCCAGATACATCGCTGGACAACTCTATGAAGTTCATCCCGGTTCACCGATTCATTCTACTCACAGAAATATTGTTCATCCGAATCAGTCTTCACCGCCCTTATCTCCTTCGCCGTCTCGGTTCTGACCGGTATGCTCGTTCGAGAATAGCTTCATTCGAGTCAGCGATCAAAGATTACCAAGTCCGACAAGCCTTCCGCGAAATGATGCCGAAAGAGCTGCATTCTTTAAGCAGTGCTTATAGGGAATTCCAAACTGCTATGATGAGTGGGATTTACCTTGTGTTACACCCAAATGGCCCAGATGCCGATACGATGCATTGCATCCTGGATGGCTTTTTAAAGGATCACGAAGGTGTACGGGAAATGGACGAAACCACTCGGAGGGAGCTTAAGACTATTGAGTTCTTAAAGAACAAAGCATCACAGGCGGAGGGCACGAAGGATAGTTCGAATCAAAATCAAGGGACGGCCGCCGCCCCTCAATCGAATGAAAACGGTCATCCGATCGATGCCCACCTTCTGCTGGGGCTTCAACAGTCGACTTCTCGACCATCCAATGCCAATGAGATACCTTCGGCTCATCTGACGTTCCCTTCTCTCACCATCGGCAACTCACGGTCGAGAACTGGATCTTCTCACACTTCCCCACCTCTGCCCTATGCCGCTAACGTTGCACAATCTCCTATGATACAACGTCTACAGCAGGATGAAGGATATGCGGTTTCGCCCGTTGGTTCTGGTAGCCCTAATGCAGACGATGAATCCGCAGCTCAGTCACTCCTCGATTACTGGTGCAACACCGTCAGCAGCACGGATGGATTAACAGGAGCCTCTGGGCTGTCCTGGGGCGGAAGCAGTACTGATTTTTCAGGATTTAGCGGTCCTAATCCGTCACTGCTCGGGACGGAACCCAACCTCATGAATGGGCTTGATGGTTCAGATTGGACCTATTGGGAAACCCTCGTGAACCAGATCCGGGCAGGACCCGCTGTGTAAGATTGCCACTGCGAAGAACAGTTGTACCTCAGTGTGTACCATAGTGCCCCGGCCTCTCGGCTGGTGAACAGTCATGTACAGTATCCATTTTGATGGTCCGCTGTAATACGTCACATCTACTATCAGCTCGCAGACGAAATACTAGCATGGATAAAATAAACAATCCAATTGCAGACGCCATGTGCCGAGTATCAACATAAAAACCAAACAGCAATGAACAACAACAGAACAAAAAGTGCACTATAATCTTCAAAAGTATGATGCTCTTCCATCCGCCCTTCTTTGGCGAACACACTACAGTAATGCTCCTTGTTGTAGGACGTTGAGACAATTTTAAGTCGTCTAGATGGTAAACCGTTGACCTTCATGGTTGTTGGTGTATCTGCAGCGAAATCCTGATTAGCGTGCTAGCTTCATGACGGTTACGAATGGTAGCTTATTGACGATCTGCGTTCGAAATGTTAATGTAATTGTTGATCTCGTCTTGTGTGAGCGTCGGTGCTGAAGTGGGAGCTAGTCCTGGTAGCGTTGCCAAGTGTCCTTCACCGCACGGCACAGGTTGGCCGTCGGGCTGCGCCGAGTGTTCAGGAAGGGTTGATGCTCCAGATGACGAGGCAATCTTCCTGCCCATGTCAAAGTTGCGTGGTTATAATCATTCAAAGCAAGCTCACCGTGAAACGAGGCGTGAACAATGCACTCGGTTTGTCGTCGCCGTTGGTGAACTGAAGTGTTGGATAAGTCTATGACTAATTGCCCAGTTGCCATTCACGCACCTGATAGAAGTAGTTTGCAAAGCAGGGGTTTACTGGAGGGCATACCCAAGTAAACGGGATCGGACGCGAGATGGTACCATCGAGTTTATGTACTACATTGCGTAGCAGCGTTATATTCTGGGTAGAACCGGTCATAAGGTCTATCATATCATAGAGATAAGTGTTCCAGATGGCAGATGGAAAATACGGAATACGAAGTACATACCAATGGAGACATTTGTCCAAAGTCCGGTGGTATCGATATCCCACTTTATGGGACAATCGGAACCTGCTTCAAATTTATCTCCAATACCAGGCGACGTTGGCAAAAATGTAGTAGCCGATTTGACACCGACAAATATAGAAAGAAGAAATAAATACTTGAAAGGCATGCTGATGAAAGCGGAGTGGAAAGGTGGGGGTGTTCCAGACCAGCTGAAGGACCTAGATACGGAGTGGTTCGGGAAGAAAATATTTGTGTGAGGACTTCACCTGGCAAGGGGCATATACGGATCACGGCAGGCAGTCTGACCGAGACCGTGCAGACGACTCGAAATCTAGTCGAAAATAAAATTCGGCCCGTTGCTTATTGGACCATGCTATGTAATTTGTTGCTCACTCACGTATTCCAGACGCATTGCGTCTATCCACCGGTGCGCATTATTTCTACGACAATGAAAAGCAAACTTCGGCTGGACAAGGTGTTGATCTTGAACGCGTTAACGTTACTTACATAACTTTAACTTCAAGTTACATACTCGGATTGCCCGAACGGGAAGAGTCTTTATACACACTGAGTGCGCGGTGGTCCCTACACTCTACCTTCCATGCACTCCATCAACCGCTTCCTGTACGGCCCAACTCCCGAAGAAAAAGTACGAGCATGGCAAACAAAACTCCGTGCCGAATCTCGACAACTTGACCGGGAGATGAGGCAGGTTGGCATTTTGCGCCGCTTTCTGCAAGTCAGTCCTTGACTGCGCCCACAGCTGGATATTGCGACCAACAAAGCTCGCACATCTGTAAAGCAATTCGCTACGAAGGGAGATATCAAGTCTGCACGAATATTAGCACGGGAGGTAGTTCGCAGCGACAAACAGAAGGATCGCTTGTCAGTAAGCAAGGCGCGTCTAGGTTCCATTGGGACGCAATTGTCACAGCAAATGGGTATGTGTCTCTCCAGCCTGCACGGACGATCAGGCCCTCATGCTTTTGCAGCTATGGTCAAAGTCACAGGTTCACTCCAGAAATCAACGGAGATCATGAAGCTGTCCAATGCATTAATAAAGCTGCCTCAAATCAGTCAGTCAATGCGAGAAATGAGTATGGAGATGACGAAGGCGAGGCTTTTTATTCTGCGCGCATGCATGATGACTCAAGAGGGCGCTTTAATGTACAGGCGGGAATCATGGAAGAAATGATGGACGACACTTTGGACATGCAAGAGGATGAAGACATAGAGGAAGAAGCAGACGCCGAAGTCGACAAAGTCTTGTTCGAACTGACGGATGGCAAGCTGGGAGTGGTAGGCTCTGTCGGGACAGAGTTACCTGTGAGCCTCTGTCTTTCAAGTAGTATCGATCTCGAACTGACACACTTCACAGACACAGCAAGCAAGGCAGGAAGAGGAAGAGACAGAGAGAACAATGGAACAATATCGGCAACAACTGAATGGTTTATTGAGCGGCTGATGAGGCTTAGATGGTCGGACATTTTCATTACCCCACTAAGTACTACTGCATGTCTGTATTTCTTATATGTATTTTCGCATTATTTGTACTGTGTGTCCGAAGCACGTGCTTCGGACTTCGTCGGAAGACTTCAAGTTTGATTGTTCCGCTGCTGAATTTTTATCAACAACTTTATCCTCCCTGGTCTCGAATAAACGCTCCCTCTTACCGCAAAATGTTGGCCACTAGGTCCATTGCGCAGGGTGCACGGACGGCTTCACTAGTTAGCCTTCACAGCAGTTATCCTAACAATCTCATTAATATTGACTGGTTTGCCAGGCTCTTAGAAATTACTCTGCTTCAGCTACTGCTGGCTTTGCTGGTCAGAAGGCAAGCAATGTGAGTAGGGTGGACGTGTCTTTAAATGACTGTACGATTATGAAATACCGCAGGGCAAATATACCGTGACCTTGATACCAGGAGACGGTCAGTTGGCCAACATGTATCTCGTACAGAACTAACATTGAAGCTTCTGTCAGGAATCGGACCGGAAATTAGCCAGTCTATCAAGGACATTTACTTGGCTGCGAATGTAAGAGGCCATTTTGACTGAGTTTTGCGTGCATGTAGTCTATTGGCCACGGTATACAGGTGCCAGTACAATGGGAAGAAGTCAGCGTCTCTCCGGTGTTAAAGGGTGGCAAGACTGTCATCCCCGACTCTGCTATCCAGTCGGTGAAGAAAAACACTGTTGCTTTGAAGGGTGCGTTGCGCGACCAGCGTTTTGGAATTATAAGGCTGACATTCCGGTGCAGGACCACTTGCAACTCCCAGTCAGTTTTCCATGGCTACGATATGCTCTATTTTGTGACTGATAGGTCTTGTAGTTGGCAAAGGGCACGTGTCGTTGAACTTGACATTGCGTCGAACATTTAACCTTTTCGCCAACGTACGACCATGCGCGTCTATCAAGGGTTACAAGACCCCTTACGACGATGTGAACACAGTCCTTATCCGTGAAAATACCGAGGGAGAGTATTCTGGTATCGAACACGAGGTATGTGTTATTTCCAATCTTCCGTCGAGGTGACCGGACTTATCTTATGGCCTGTAGATAGTTGACGGTGTCGTGCAATCTATCAAGCTCATTACATGGGATGCATCAGAACGTGTTGCACGTTATGCATTTGACTATGCAAAAACTAGTGGCAGGAAGCGAGTGACTGCTGTGCATAAAGCTAACATCATGTAAGTTTGGCATCTTGCGTGGGCTTCGTTCATTACCTGACCCAAGTCAAGGAAAATGTCTGATGGCATGTTCTTGTCGGCGTGCCGCCAAGTCGCGAATGAATTCCCCGATATTGCTTACGACGAAGATCTGTTGGACCGTGTGTGTCTGCAGATCGTGCAGAATCCCAGTCCATACGCTGACCGTGTCATGGTGATGCCCAACTTATACGGTGATATTCTGTCTGATATGTGTGCTGGTCTCATCGGTGGGTTGGGCCTGACACCTTCGGGCAACATCGGAAGGGTATGTTATCCCGTCCATGGCATCCCCAGACAATCTCAGTATTATTCGATAGGACGCATCTATATTCGAAGCCGTGCATGGTTCAGCTCCTGATATTGCAGGAAAAGGGCTGGCTAATCCGACCGCTCTCCTTCTATCATCCCTCATGATGTTGAGGTACACAATCTCCCTATTATGTACACGGCCAAGTCACTTATTCGGATTTCAGACACATGAATCTGTTCGACTATGCAGCAAAGATAGAAAATGCAGCGTTGACGGTAATGACCCCACTTCTCTTAGGTGGATAAGCCCCTTACTCGACTTAAATTACAGACCATCGCTGAGGGGAGGGCCATTACGGGTGATTTGGGAGGTAAAGCTTCGACGAAGGAATATACCGACGCCATCATCCAAAAATTGAGAAAGGCATAAGCTCTATGTATAGATATCTTCGCACTTATCCACAGGGTAGAATATATAGACCTCGCGCTATTCGATGCGTAAATTACATACCTGATTTCAGAATGTTGGATCCCAAACAACCGTCCAAAACGAGCGTGTGAAACAGTTTGCGCAGCTTGAAAGGCTTGGTTGTAGCTTCCTGCTGACGACGATAAACTCCACACCCTTCACGCCTACGCACGGCAACCACTCCCATAATCTACCACTCGCCCAACAGGGCAAGACTTCTAACCCACTCCTCCCAACTTCCAGGTGCGTAGCATTGCAGTTGGGAACAAGGCAGTGGTCACAAACGTTATTTTCATTTTAGACTTATATACCAACGCCGGAAAACGAACAACTGCACGAGACACAAAAATCTTAAAAGCCAAAAAAATATCATAATTATTCAAGAACCATTCTCCCAAGACTGCCACGAACGAAATGACCGACGAATCTACGACACAAAATCAGGCCAAGAAGGATGACAAGAAGTCCACCCCGAACGCTCCTGGCAGTAATCGAGGCCCAAAGAAGAATATGATTGGAGGTGGTGGGTCCAATCAAGGTGGCCCTCGGCCTTCATCCAGGGGGAGCATCAAGAAGCCTTCATCTAATCCTGCCGCTGCTTCGGCTGAATCCGGCTCTGACACGAACAAGAAGGGCTCCGAAGGCAAGAAAACAGAGCAGCGCAATAAGAATCAGGGAGGAGGCGGTCGCGGAGGTGCTCAAAGGAAAAGTCAACCGTCACGCCCAGGAAACAGCACGCCGAAAGAGTCGGCCAAATCGTCCTCCCCTGCACCTACCTCGGGCGCAGAGTCCAGTGAAGCTCTATCATCACTTCAGAGGGTCATAGCCGACCTTAAGACGACGTCGCCTCCCGCTCAGTCCTCCCCTCTTGCCTCCAGTTCTCTCTCAGCATCAATGCATGCTCCTCAGCCTCAGTCATCTAACCTCACACCCAATGCTCCCGTCTTCCAACCCGGAGCGGCCAATCTATACCAAGGGTTGAGCGCCGCGGACGCTGCCAGGCATCGCAAAGCGGCTTCTTTGGGCGCGTCAGCGCTGTCGGGCAACTTTAATTCATTCTCTCCTCATCTTGGATCTATGATGGAAGATGCGGAAGATGGTGGAGGCAATGCCTCTTATGAGGATGGCGAGATCCAGGAAGCTTATTATCAGCAACCTGGTCATCAGCCTCGATCTCAGTCCCAGAGCTTCATGGCTCCCCGTTTTGCCGCTCTGGCTGCTCAGCAGGAACAGGCAGACTCCATGGGCCCTTCTGGTCGCCCCCAACTTGCTCCTGGTTTTATGTTTGGCGCCAGAAGGCGTGGTGCCAGCGGCCCCATGGCCCCTCCTATCAACGAAGACGACCTCAACTTCCAGTTCCCTCAGCAGCAATCGCAGCCGCAGCAACAATCGCAGCAGAACTTTGCGCCTGATCATTCTCACAGCGAACAGAGTCACAGGAAAAGCGAGAGTGCGGAAATTGGGGGGATCATGGCAGAGCAGGTTCGCACCGTTGAAGTGTTATTTCTGACATCATGTCAATACTGACAATTTTTCACGATTTGCAACAGATTGCCTTGCAGAACCAGATCGAGGCGTTACAACAGCAGCAGCAGGCTCTCTATCAACAGCAGCTTGCTTCGAACCAGGTTCTGTCTTTCCAGACTCCGGGACTTGCTCCTAACCGACCAGCGGCGCACAGGCGGGTCCAGAGCACCGCTCCGATAGGCATGACGGGCAGTAACTTGAACCTTTTTAGCGCACCGCAGACTGCTATGGGTCAATTTGGTAGTTTGGGTACCCTTGGTCTTGGTCTCGACGGCCAGCCTCAAGGTGTTCCGCGTGGTCACGGCAGGAGACACAGCGTAAATGTCGTAAAAACTCCGGGTGGCCAAGGAAGCGTTAGTTATGGAAATGCTTACGCTGGTCAAGAAGGATTCGAAGATGGTTTTACCTCTCCAGCTACTTTCGGAGGACATTCTCGTCAGGCCTCTCGTGCTGATTCCAGTTGGCGCATTAGTAAGTTTCTGTTCGTTATCTTCTTACAATCGTACTCAATGAATCTTGTAGACGGCGGTGTTGGTGGTGTTCAAGGGAATGGCGCATTTGCTGCAGACCTTGCTCAAGCTCAAGCCCAGCTTCAGAGTCTCCAGCAGTTCCGTGCAGCTGCCGGTGGACACCACCACAAAATGCCCTCCTTTAGCTTCCCCAATATGCTTCCTAACATGATGGCCGCTAACATGATGGGACTGGGACTGGGAGGCATGAATCTTTTGCAACAGCAGCAGCAGCAGTTCCAGTCTCAGCTCCAACAGCAGTCCAATCAGCCTCAACGCAAATCCTTGTTTGCTCCATATCTTCCACAAGCTTCCCTGCCGCCTCTTCTTGCTGCAGGCAAGCTCGTGGTCGGCATTCTTCGTGTCAACAAGCGTAATCGCTCAGATGCCTACGTTGCCACCGAAGTATTAGATGCCGATATTTACATATGTGGCTCCAAAGATCGTAACCGAGCCCTGGAAGGCGATATCGTAGCCGTTGAGTTGCTCGATGTCGACGAAGTTTGGGGAACCAAAAAAGAGAAGGAAGAGAAAAAGAGGAAGAAGGAAGAAAACGCAGCCTATGATCTCAAGACTACTATTGGTCGCAAAGATGACAAGAAGAAGGACGATGTTGAAGTCGAAGGTCAAGGTCTCATGCTTTTTGAGGACGAAGAGTGAGTTCTCCCGTACTTCTATTTTTAGACACTCCCGACTAACTTGTCTCTAGAGTCACCGATGAAGTGAAGCCTCAGTTTGCTGGCCACGTTGTCGCAGTTGTAGAGAGGATGCCCGGTCAGCTCTTTTCGGGTACTTTGGGCCTTTTGCGCCCGTCATCTGCTGCTACCAAAGAAAAGCAGGAGGCCGAGAGGCGCGAACGTGAAGGTGATCGTGGTGACGAACCTCGACGAGGACCTATGGAACGTCCCAAAATTGTCTGGTTCAAGCCGACTGACAAGCGAGTTCCTTTGATCGCCATTCCTACCGAACAGGCCCCCCCTGACTTCGTCCAGAACTCGGAGGCTTATGTTGATAAACTCTTCGTGGCCTGCATTAAACGCCATGTAAGTTCTAGTTTTTTATGCGAGTATATCTTCATACTTATAGTCCAATCCCAGCCCATCAGTTCTCTCCATCCTTTCGGTACTCTAGTTGAGGAACTGGGGCCCATCGGCGATATTGAAGTCGAAACCAGTGCTTTACTCAAGGACTGCAATTTCCCCACCGAGGACTTCACTGAGAATGTCCTCAAGTGTCTTCCGCCTACCCCCTGGATGTAAGTTAACATCTGTTGTTTCATTCAGACAGCTACTTGACTCCAATTACCAGCATTCCGGAAAGGGAGTTCGAAGTTCGTAAAGATCTTCGGCAGGAACGTGTTTTTACCATCGATCCCGAAACTGCCAAAGATTTGGACGACGCTGTCTCCGTGAAACTCAATGACGATGGGACATATGACGTCGGTATCCATATTGCCGATGTATCGTATTTCGTCAAGCCCAATACTGCATTGGATCGCGATGCTCGTAAGAGGGCAACTAGCGTATATCTCGTCCAGCGTGCTGTGCCCATGTTACCCCCAACCTTGAGCGAGCAGCTCTGCAGTCTCAACCCAGGACAAGAACGTCTAGCCTTCTCTGTTATTTTCACTATGGACAAGGAAGCGAAGGTCATCAACAAATGGTTTGGCAAAACAATTATCAAGTGAGTTATCTTGTCGTCTTAACCATTCTGTTTATTCATCGACTTCCACCAGATCCGCTGCCAAGCTTGCTTACACGGACGCTCAGAAGGTTATTGATGGTTATGTCCTTGGCGATCTAGTTGTTACTCCCGAACATGATGCTTCTGACATTTCCCACGACATCAAAGTCCTAGAGGGCCTTGCGAAGCAAATGCGTGCCCGCCGATTCCAGAACGGCACTCTATCCCTTGACTCGCTTCGCTTGTCGTTCAAGTTGGATGATAACGGACTACCTACTGACTGCTGGCAATATACCCGTACTGACGCTCATGATCTGATCGAGGAGTATATGATCTTAACCAACATCGCTGTCGCTCAACACGTCGCGGTCCATTTACCAGAGCAGGCCCTTCTGCGTCGTCACGACACTCCTATCGATCGGCGACTTGTAAGCGACTTTTATAAATCCGCATATGAAACATGAACTAACTTTATTTGCAGAACTCGTTTATGGAACGTGCCTCGCGATTGGGATACGAGATGGATGTGTCATCCTCGGGGGCTCTCATGAAATCATTTGATGCAATTACGGATCCTACTGCTCGTCGGTTGCTTGAGTTGCTCTCGTTCAAGGCCACCCATCGTGCCAAATATTTCTGCGCTGGAATGTTGGATATTGCAAAATATCAGCACTATGCTCTGAACGTTCCTCTCTACACGCATTTCACCTCGCCTATCCGACGATATGCTGATGTCCTTGTCCACCGTCAACTCGAATCTATCCTGCAAGGCGGAAGTACGTATTAATGTTTGACCCTGTATCCCTTGCGCTGACGAAGCTCTATCAGTCGAACCCAAGTTTACGATGGATCGAGACGCCGTTGCCAAAGTGGCCCAGCAGTGCAACATGTTTGTATTCTTATTTATGCTCTGACTATAATTTTTGATCTTGCGGTGTCACAGTAAGAGGGATTCTGCAATCCTTGCTCAGGAGCAATCAAACCACTTGTTCCTCTGTGTCCTAGTCGCTGATCTGACTCAACGGTATGGACCTGTCATCCGTCAAGCAAAGGTCGTTGGCGTCTTGGACGCTGCCTTCGATGTTCTGGTTCCTGAATTCGGCATCGAGAAGAGAGTTCATGTTGACCAGATGCCCATCGATGTGAGATATACAATAGTCACCTATGATTATGTTTGCTGAATTCTGTCTCCCAGAACCATGTTTATGACGAACACACGCACACTCTCCAAATCTACTGGTCCAACCGTGACGTGATTAACTGGCTTGCTGAGAACAGCGATGACGAACATTTGAAGAAGGTCAAGCAGAATGCAGAGCAGCATGCGTTGAAGATGGAAGTAGCGTCCCGTTCGGTTCACGATGAAAGTGCCTTGTTTGATGAGGATGAAGCTGAAGACGATGAAATTGTACTGGGGAGAGAGGACAAGCGCGAGGAAGAGAAAGAAACCTCCGAACAGAGGCTACATTCATTGGCGAAAGTCAAGCCCGAGTTCGAGGGCCTAAGAGCCCCGTCCTCAGGCCACAAGATCCAAGACATCAAGGAGTTGATGACCGTTCCAGTGCGTTACTTTCCGACCGCTGTCTTATTTTCACTCATCGGAATACAGGTCATTGTCACCGCCGATCTCACTAAATCTCCACCTGTCATCAAAGTGTACAGTGTCAATCCCTACGCCGAGGAGAAAAAGTGACCATTTATCGGATGGAGTTCCGTTCGTTGTAATACTACCTTGCAATTTTGCTCATGCTTTGTTTTCTTTCTTCTCTCTTTTAATACTCACCCGTCACCACGGTACATCCGATCATCATCTTCCCTCTTGCAGGGCTCCTTCATGTTACTGCCCACTGATTTGCGCTCCCCTGCACAGCTGTAATGTGTTGTGTATTTCGTGGTTTGACGAGAATTATATTACTTTGATCTTCACTTTGAGATTGATCTCAAGATGTAACAAGAACAAGGCTGGATTTCAATTGCACCAGTTGGAGAGCACTATACAAAGATGAACGGCTATGATAGTTCGTAATAAGAGATGAAATAATGGTGTAATAATCATACATGAATAGTCGGATGCGTGAAAGCGGACTCGAGACCCAGATATTGTGTGAAATGCTGCGGAACGAATGCAGGATAATAGGCAGAATAAAGAGGAAAGCTAATGTTATATCCAGCCCGGGGGTGGTGTAGCCCGAAGGGTAGGGGAGAGAGGCGGCGCAGTTCGCTGCCGATGATGACTTCGGCTACGCGAATTTGAGGGAGCAAAAGTGGAGGTAGCAGAAGTGGATGGTTGTACGATCTTTTCCGTGGACCTAGCAGCCACACTGCCCCTTTCATTCGGTGCACTTCTATGAGTAACGATGGAGTCGCGGTGTGTCTCATTGGAGGGTCCATTGGCACGGTCAGGCTCACTAGCGGGTCTTTCGTGGAAGGTATGCACGCTATGCAGGGACCGATCACTGCCTACTCGCGTGTGGGAAAAGATTGACTCTCGATGGCGAATCTCGGCATTACAGAGCTGCTGAAGCTCATCTAGATCAAGGTAGCTCGCCTCGTCGCGTAGTTCGAGAAGAGCCTCGAGACGAGACGTTGAGGAAGAGATGAGTTGAACAGCGTGAGGCAGTATTGCGGGGCATTCCGGGGTGGAAGGTGCAGAGCGAAGGTATGCCATAATATGTGCGTAACTACATCAAAAAAAGTCCAATCAGAATCTCAGACATTGAAAGCGAAGACCTTTGCACTTACGGAGCACTCGGGCGATCAAGGAATATGTGAACACTCAAAGAAGCCTGTGGTAGCAACCCCGACGACGCCAGGTGTTGTTGGAAGATGGAGTTGAACGAGCCGTCAGGTGTAGATACTTCGCTTTTATGCGAATCGATAGAAGTAGGGTCGCTATCGGGTCGGCGAACAAGTGACATGAGATATGTGGAAAGGTGGGAAGGACGTGAAGTAAGGGTTTTCAAAGTCGTTCGATGGGTGGAAGTACCCGTCTCGAGTGCTACAATGACTTTTGATGAATCGATGGCATCCGTGGGCAGTGGACCTAGTAAGATAGGATCGAACAGTGGTGGCACGGGCGTGGATGTAATATTCGCCGGCAAAGGAGGCATTGGAGGGGGGTATTCCGAATGATCTGAAGATCTGTTGTTCAAGGAAGGGCGGAGAGTTGCACGAATCGAGGGAGAGGGGGAGAGGGGAGATGAATTAGCAGGATAAGTGGGATCAGCTGGTTCCGCGAGGTCCGGCTCGTTCTGCTCGACGGGAATTGGAGGAAGATCTCGGCTCGCCGGGATAGAAGGTGATCTCCTGGACTCATCCTCATCGACCTCCGAATTTATCTCGTACTCATCCTCCTCGTCGCAGAATTCTGCAGAAAGCGCATCTTGGGGAGCTCTTACAACGATAGCTCCGCTTCCCAAAGTGCCGCTGCGAGGGGACTGCAAAATATCGAACGCATTGATCATTTTCGGCTCAGAGATGCGCATCGGCTTCGATGGCGTGTATTGGACACTACCTCTGCCCAACCACGCAATCCTTTCGGAGAGCGAAGTTTTGTGGCCTTTCGAAAATGAAGCTCGAGTAGTGTTGGATCGAGGATGGTGAGCCAGCTCAGCAGACATTGGATGTGGAGATGTGGTGTAAGAACGATTGGTAGCAATCATTGTGGAGATGTAGATAAGATGGTGGTTGAAGAAAGAGAGTTGCAAAAGCTAAGAAAAGAACAACGGGACCTGGTCATAGCTGAACTCGAGAACAATAAGAGAACTCACAAAAGCCGTAATCGACGTCGACTGCCATATTGAGGTACAAAGTCACAAAAGGGAACTTCTTAAAAGATCCGGCGATATTGTTCCTCTGTTGAACCACAATGACCTCTACAACACAATACCAGTTCAGCCTGCCGTTCGTACTTTTATCTGCCTCCCCATCCCTTGCAGCTCTACATGCCACTCGAGCTCGCATTTTGCATCCGACAGAGTCTGCATCCCTTGACTCTACTCACTGTATGAAATGTGGAACTTATCTTCTGAATGGGGACGGTGCAGTCTCCATTGTGCGTCCTTCGAAAGGCAGGAGGTCGTCAGAACGAGTGCGGAGAGTCATAAGGAGAACCTGTGGCATCTGTGGCGTCAGCCATGATATACCCATTTACAGCAGCAGCGGCTGCTTATTTCCAAGGATAAGCAAAAATGCCACATCTTCAGGCACCACAATTTCGGCGCCTATGGCACAATACCAGCCTTCCGAAGAGGCACCAGAAACGTCGAAACGTTCTTTGAGTCCGCCACAATCGTCATCCGTCGGTTCGTATAATGCAAACTTCACTGTACCTCCTGCACAGCGACGCTCGAAATCACGGGCGAAGCAAAAGTCGGGTTTGCAGGATATGCTTTCCCGTAACAGGGAGAAAGTGGCAAAACAGGGCAAAGTGGAAAGGGAGGGACAGGGAGGACTGACGGC
Organism: Piloderma croceum F 1598; assembly: GCA_000827315.1. Taxonomy (NCBI): domain Eukaryota; kingdom Fungi; phylum Basidiomycota; class Agaricomycetes; order Atheliales; family Atheliaceae; genus Piloderma; species Piloderma croceum. Next base: position 508,760 of record KN832972.1, read on the forward strand.
TTTCCTAAGCGGTCTTTGATTTGGCAAGCTGTGACATGGGTCTCTTACTGGTACACCAATGTATTATCTAACGAATACACCATGTTGTGTACGCTTTCTACACCTTCTCATCGGCTCCCACGGGACTACCTACTTCCTCGTCAACCGATTCGACAGTCGCTGGTATGAATCGACCAGGCCAGAAGGGAATGTATATTACAGTCGCGAGGAACAGTGGAAGCGTGTCGAGGCCATAGAAGAATGCTTCTATCGTTGAAAGACGCCCTTCGAATCCTTGGGACAGCTCGATCGTACGGTATACTGAGCGGATCTGCAAAGCCTTTCAGCAAGGTGCGAATTTAAATAATAAATAAATAAAACGAACCAGGATCCCAATGCAGCTGATAAAGAGTGCGCCTGCAAGAGCCCGCCAATCGCAATACCATTTCTTCGCCGCATCCATGCTCCATATCTCCGACTGGTGCTTGCGTACCCTGTACAGGAATGTAAGGAAGATGCACGTAAAAGTCAGGTAAGAGATGAGTTGGAGGGCGAGCCCGGCAAGGAAAGTGTGAGAGCCTTTTATGTCGGCTTCGACATTGTTGGCACTGATTGCTAAGGATCCACCTATCGCCTAATCCAAGCATCAGGATTTCGTATCCTGCAGGCTGTTCGATGAAAAACGCACTTGAATAAGAAATGTAGTGATATCCGAAGATATGAAGATAACCGTAATTCTGTTAGCAGGCACTAAAAGGTATTGGGAACAATTAAGGTGGCGTGCTAGGCGGCCGAAGAGGACGTAGTTCGCCGCAATAAATGCGCATGGCGACAGGACGACGAAGAGGTACTCGACAATATAAAGACCATGACTTTCCGGCATTGTGTGCAAACCAAATCGTGTACCAATCCCAAGCGCGAAAGCTAGGTTAAGGATATGATGGTTTACTTGATGTTATGCGTGCGTTGGCCACATACAAGTAGAACTTACTGTATTCGCCAATAACCATGGACAACATGAATTTTGTACCCCATTTGAATGTGAAGTAGCTTTGAATGAGAGCCACGATGATTATAAGACCTGAAAGATTGGGTGAAACAGCCCATTTAAATATCATCGCACACTTGTAGACTGGTAACAAAATGTAGGGCTCACTGAAAGCGATCGCTGTCAAAATATTCGAAGTGATATATTTCAGTGGATTGTACGGATCATCCTTCGGATCGAGAAATGGGTTCGCAGGACGGGGTATGATCGGTCCAAGTTTTGCGCAAGAGGGTGTAATGAAACTGAGGATGCATAACAAGCTCAAGGCAAGCGATACCACTGGCAACTGGCGTGTCCGGCCATGGCTAGTCATTGAAACAGAGGATAACAGTCACAGAAAAATGAGCACCATCACAAGGGGTATTATAGGCCCCAGAATGTAGCCGATGGCATCCCGATATCTCGTTGGGTCCAAGATAGATCGCATGGGTAAGTGCCGCGCGGTCCGAGAAATATATTTCCTGTGGCGGTGCCAAATTGTAGCTTGCCAAGAGCACTGCAATGTGGACCATTCCCCGTCATCAACACAAATTCTGGCAAATAATGAAAGCCAATCATGGGGCAGAGCATATGAAATCCGAACTGCAGCACTTCTCATCAATTTCGGAAAGACAATCACCGGCAGGCTTGAATAGGCTTGCATGGATCGAGGAACAGCGGAAGCGTGCTGAGACCATTCTATGTTGTTGCAAGGAACCCTTTTGACGATTCGATCGTACGGCATGTTTGAACAGATCTGCAGGATTCATGTTGAGCAACTACAAAAAAGGGGGGGCAATGGAAAATGTACGATCCAAATATTGCCTATGATTATACCTTGTGGATGGCGTCCCAGATAGACGTTGTGTAATGCTTATATAAATCCGCGGTTCGATTTGACAACCAGGAACACATCTGGCGATCCAGGGCGAATTGATAATATTAGAAGGAGAATGACGACAGGGACCTTGATCAATCGGGGATCTCGGGATGATCATCAACCGACGGTTCACCCGACGGACAATATAGGCAAGCATTTTAGAAGGATGGCATCCATAGTTAACTTGCCGAGGGCCGGAGCGTTACGTCCCGAGCCAGGATCTGCAGCATGTTCGAAGAAGCGTGTATCCAGTTCGGGGCTGTTGAATTCAGGGCAACGATCTAAAATTTCTCTCAACCTCTCGATAGGAACGATGAAAGACGGCGCGGAAATATGTAATTAGACTTGCATTTGCTGTCGATTGTACCAAATGGACCAAGTAAAGGATATCGCTATTGTTTAGGTACCCAAAGGTCATAAAGTTCTTTATCTGCAGGGTCAAAGCAAGTCACAAGCGAAGGATCCGAACGAATGGCGACCTTTCTGCCAGGTGTACCCAGACTTAAAGGTGTGGACATTAAGCGTTGGAACGTGGAACGTGACGAGTCGTTCAGCCTGGATGAATCGCCCGAAAAGGTGGTGGAGGTAGGAGACCCATCACTGGTGTGCTGAGCCGATGTGAGATACACTGTTACGAGATAAAAATCAGGCAAATAGGCTTGCCTCGTCGTCAGGTGTATGCACATTTGAGAGATTGGATCGTCGAGGCGTGACGACATTATCTAAATACAGGGTGTGAGCATCAGTGTTTCGGGAATAAATAAAAATTAGAATAAGTTACCTTCCAAGATAGACTGCCTTGGGGACGATGCGAATCGCGGAGAGGACGGCATAAGTTCAACTTGAAATTTGAAAGTGATAGCGTGACATCTGTCACATTCCCGTGACCATCGACAGGAGTGGAGTTGCTTCACAATTGCTTTGTTTCCTTTGCCGCCATGAACATCTTCAGAAGTCGTGAGTGGCATCCCATCTCTCTCATTTGGCCCATTTTCTTATCGATGTTCTCCTAGTAATTGGAAAGGTCTGGCGTAAGTAACGACCAAAATGCAATCAAAAAATGTCACTGACGTCAATGACATCCAGAGGACCCAAACGCTGCTGAAGTCGTGAAGATCTCGACCGGACAGCTCTATCTTGTCCGGCCGGGGAATATTCGCACATCAAGAGAGTGCATGTGCGTGTTCTCATCGTTGATGGTGCCCGGCACTCTGACAATTGCCTACAGATACAATGAAGCTATGGCCGCTATCCGTCGCGTCCCCACGATGGAACACCACTTCCAACTCGTAGTTACGCGTGTGTACGAAGACGGTGACCAGGAGCTATTGGAGGATGAAGATGAGAGTAAGCAACACAATTCATCTGGTCCAAATGTTGTACTGACTTGGACATGCTGTGCGCCATACATAGCTGACGAGGAGCGAGTTTTCCTCGTTGGTGAGGAGCTTGAGTTCAGGTCCAGCGAAAGAGATGGCGACCCTACCCTTGTGTGGCGCGATATCGATGGGGATGTCGACGAGGCTTACGAGTTTGTAGCTGCCGGTACAAACGAGCCTACTCGTGCGTTCTTCGAAACATGCATATACCGTGCGATGTACGAACGCAAGTACAAGAAGAGTGCCGAAAACACTCAAGATTCCGATTTAGAAGAGTTTATGTGGGTGTAAGTGACATACGTTACCATCCAGTCGCTTCTATTTGACGGGTTGATTTTCAGGCCCCCTGAGGCCAAGTCGACGGGAAAGAAATCGACCCCCAAGCGGAAATCCTTGAAAAAGGACGACAAAAACATATCTACAGCTATGCAATCGTTATCAGTTGCCGAGACAGCTTCGCCTAAGGGTAAGGCTCGGGCTACGAGTCCGTCTAGCTCTTCTCTGTTTATAGTGATAGCTCAAGAAGCCGAGCTCCACCTATGGGATATGGAGCAAGAGGAATTTGAGCTGCAAGGCGAAGTTACCGCCCAGATCGCTCAGCCCACTGGTGTTCCATTTGAATACTGGCTCGTTGCATCCAATTCTGAAGGTCAAGAACTAGCGCACAAGATCACCTCCGAAATGAATCCGCGCTGGTCGACGAAGACGTTGTCGATCACTTGGAACAATTTCAGCGATCGTAACTTCGCGAGCAGCTGGCTCTTTAGATTCAAGTCGGCCGAAGCTTATATGCTTTTCAAGAATGCATTTACACAAGTGATGTGGGAAGGGTTGCATCAAACCTCTTGGACTAAAATCAAAGTTGGTACAGAACTGTGGAACCACATAGTGCGTTGATGCTAAAGTTAGATTCGTTTGTAAGCCGGACGAACAAGGTTATATCATAAGTTCGAACTACTCAGAGGACGTGGAGATGCTGGATATTGAAGACGAGGAGGATGAAGAGGGAGAAGTGGATGCTGAATTAGATGCCGATGCAGGTGAACTCAACCTGTTTAAATGTCTATACTATATGCTAACTCAGCATTGCAGAGGCGAGTGATTATGAAGACGAGGAAGCAAACGAAGATGAAGATAGCCTGCCTCCTGCACTCGCGCGGGGCGAACGCAATTCGCAACTCACAGTTGGATACAAAGGCGATCGGTCTTACGTCGTTCGAGGCAACAATATTGGAGTTTTTAACCATGATTCGGACAATCAGGTCAAGTACTACGCCACCATCAGCAAGATATCCACGCCAAAAGGGAAGGAGTTCAGGCCGAAGGAGGTAAGACCATTGGTATCTGTGATAGTGGTCATTCGCTGACCTCCTTCACCAGGTTATGTTACATGATCAGGACTCAAAAATGGTCTTGATGAACCCGACCGACCCTAACTCTCTCTACAGCATGGACATTGAGCGCGGCAAAGTTGTCGAAGAGTGGAAGGTCCACGACGACATAAATGTTGACCACATTGCCCCGAATGACAAGTTCGCCCAGACTACGCACGAACAAACTCTTGTCGGTGTATCTCACAATGCCCTCTTCCGCGTCGATCCTCGTATGTCGGGCGCAAAGTTGGTTGACAGCCAGTACAAGCAATACGCCGGCAAGAATAAATTTTCAGGCGTTGCTACGACGGCGAGCGGTAAACTTGCTGTCGCGAGTGAGAAGGGTGATATCAGGCTCTTCGACTCGATTGGCAAGAACGCAAAGACCGCGCTGCCCCCGCTCGGGGATCCGATTCTTGGTATCGATGTTACTGCGAGTGGACGTTGGATTGTGGCGACAACCAAGACGTACTTGTTACTTATCGACACGCTCATCGGCGAAGGACGCTATCAAGGCAACTTGGGCTTTGATCGCAGCTTCCCTGCTTCTGCTAAGCCAATGCCAAAGAGACTCCAACTCCGAAGTGAACATATCGCTTACATGAGCGGCGAGGTTTCTTTCTCGCCTGCAAGGTATACTTGCTAACTTCGTATGTTCATCCTCCTCGTTAATATTATATATGCAGGTTCAATCAAGGAGAAGGCCAGGAGGAGAATGCGATTGTCACGTCCACTGGCCAGTTCGTCGTCGCTTGGGACTTTGGCAAAGTGAAGAAGGGGCAACTTGATAAATATGAAATCAAGAAGTCAGTAATCTAATGTCATCCACCTGGTTCTAGTTCTCATCTCAACCAATCCTAGATATCAGGACATGGTTGTCCAAGACAACTTCAAGTTCGGCGATGATAAAGAAATTGTTAGTATTTCCACAGCTTGTTCGAGGACCCGCTGGCTAACTTGCTTCTCTCATAGATTGTAGCGTTGCAGAACAATGTCCTCGCAATAAACAAGAAGAACCTCAGGAAACCCACCCGAAGTTCTCTCGCCACGCCCATCAAGAACCTCCGGAGTAAATCCAATATTGTCAACAGTCCTTATTAGATTGATTTGTAACAGCCTGATTCTCCCTCGTACCTGTGCATCTATGATTGAAGATTGTACTTGTATTCTTGTAATACTTCTCCTTTACTTACTTTTGTATCTGTTGTTGGCTTTGCTACTTTACCTTACGGGATTCAAATGGCACAGTTTACGTACGTAATCTTATTTAATGGATGTCATTAGTTACATAAGTTAGGATCGTGGTATACATTGCTCTGAGTATAAATCTAAAACCAAGCGTTTACTCGTTATGTTCTCTAATCAGTCAATTTACTTCTTGTCTGCAATACCATCCCTTTTATGCACATACCGCCCGATTCCTAGGTGCCATGCTACTCTGGGCACCAACAAACTCAGGCCCACGATCAGAGTTGTCCATAACATCGGGGGGTATCTCCCGACATCCCACTTTTCCTCCCCCAAAGCCCACAATGTCACATAGAGGTGCATGACGTCTCCGACCACAAGCGGTGTGAGCAATGCACCGACGATCTTCTCTTGCAAGGCGGGATATAGATCTAGGTGCTTGCGAGCTGCACCTAGAATGAAGACGTTGAGAACGCCGAGGAGACCACATACGTGCGCAAGTTGCACTAGGGTCACGAGAGTTGCTCGAGGCAGTGGACCCTCGGGCGGTATATCAGACGGCCATGGGGCTTGTTGATCATGAGTCTATAATCCCACGGCAACACGTCAGAAAGTAAATTGCGGAATTGGGAACAGAAGACGGACTGATTTGGGGTCAAGAAATGCCCCCAAGCCACCCATCAAGCATAAACCTGGTTCGTAGAACGCGAACACTGCGTAGTAGAAACCGGGGATGGCTGACTGACTCGGCATTGTTGGTCTGAGCTGGACGAAGGCGTTTGTACTTATGGTAGATCTCCAGAAAAGTGAGCACTACTACCTTCTAAGAGTTCGATATTGTTGTAAATGTGTTACGGACTTAGGTATTTGAAGTTACGCAGTGGTGACTATAGACTCCCAATCAATACGGAGAGCCTGCCCTAAAACAGCAATGTATTTATGCGTATCCTGTTTTCAGATGCATTTTGTCATCTTACATCCAGGTCTATCTTAAACCCAGGTGGCCAACTATACAGCTTCGACGTTAGGCCACTAAATGGCGAGGACCAAGATTGCTCTTTGCTGAAGATGAAGGATATAATGCTTGCCTTGTGGTCTGCTGCTTTGGCAACGCCCTGTACAAGGACATGCTTCGCTTCTTTCTGACATTTCCGATGCATTTCTACCTTCGTTTTTGCCGGATTCCTGACTGCATACCAAGTTACTAGTGGATTCGTAACTTGTTTGCCAATAAATGATTCACACTTTACTTGCGTGAAAGAACGGTTCAGAAATATGGAACACATAATTACTTTGCTACTTTATGCGTCGATGCACTAAATTTACTACCAGTAAGATATTTTTCATGTTCTGACCGGTGCTTCACTATGATTCCGTCCACCGATCGTCGCCACACCGCGAGCCCAATCTGTGTGCAATTCAAACGTCAAATATAGACTGAATATAAAACTGTGCGCACCCATCCAATAAAACTGTATATCGCGTCCAAGAAGACATTGTTATGAGGGGTCGCGCCACGAGTGGAGGAGCGGAATAGATGTCCAATCAGATCACCCACTATATGGAAATTCCCATTCTGAACACCTGGTGATAGAAAACATGTTACAAGTATAGCAAAACGACATGGTACGAGCGCACCTTGCAGGAGAGCCTCAGCCGCCTGTTCCGGCTTAAGGCCTTCGTCGGACTCCTCGATCTTAAGAGTGATCTTGGGTTTGGTCTTATTCTCTTCGATGTATCCAGGGCTATACATGGTTCCAGGAAAGAATATATGAACACCGATGGAGTACAACTGAAGCTCAGAGCGAAGGGTCTCCGCAAGGCCTGAGTAACAATTAGTTAAAGAAGTCTTGAGCGATCAGAATTTATGTTTATTGACCTCTCAATGCATGCTTTGCCGGCGAATACGACGAGTAGCCGATGAAAGACATATAGCCTAAGATTGACGAAACGAAAATGATTTTTCCGGGAGCATGATCGGCAACCATACGCTTCGAACCTGCCTGACAAATTGAGTCAATGAACAGCCTCATCTATTTGAAGCAGCCGAGCTCACAAGGGACGACCACGCTTGTACCCAGTACCCATTATCCATTCCTTGGCGTAGTGAGTCCTCGTCCTGCTCAACAAAGAAACCAGGCGTCGATTTTCCTGCACAGAGGAACATTGCGTCAGGGCTGCGGCCGCCATGAGGATGGCATGCAGCATCCAAAGCAGCTTTCGAGGATTCCAAGTCATTTAAGGAGAATGAATATGATTTGAGAACTTGATTAGGTGTTTGACGGACCGCCTAGAGTTGGTAAGGACCGACATGGCGGCCAGTTGGATACATATATGCGTACCTCCATCTCCTCCAGTGCCTTTTGTAGTCGCTCTTCATTGCGAGCGACTATTGACACGTCGGCACCGCGTTTTGTGAGTAGAATGGCAAGAGCTAGACCAAGCCCAGCAGAACCACCTGTCACATAACAGTGCTAGAGAGTCCATAAGCAATTGATTGACAGTTCAGCTTTTATTTCGGTACGCAACTAGTCCTCGTGGATTCCATTTCCTTTTGGAGAACATTTGCCAGATGCCTATGATCCCAGTCGACACCAGCAAGACGAGCGCTGAGGTGAGAGTGAGCATGGTCACATCATGTACTATTACTGCCGCAAAATTCGGAACCATGGCATATTAAAAGGCACCGGCCCGATGATGCCCCTATGTAAGATGGGCGGCCAGTGCTTCTCAGTTGTAAGGTGCCCATGGATAATGCATCAGGATTTCGACAGCGCCGAAGTGATGTGGGATCTGCCCTCGCACTTCACCAGTCCGTGCACGATGCGCAATCTTTGGCATCCATCGACCGACCTCCAGGAAAAGATGAGAATTTACCGGTGTCCAAAATCTACTATCCGCTCTCTTTTCCAGTTCTGGCGTTGCTCATGCCTGCTTCAATTCTTGGCGTCCTTGCACGCCTTGGGTTACAAGCTCTAGTGACTTACGATGGACAGAGTGTTTTTCCTCTGGCGTATGTACAAGGAACAGGATGTTTCATAATGGGATTGGGGCTGGGGCTGAAGGAGCCTCTTGGAAATTTGTACGTGCCCGCATCGGTCTGGTTGGCGTTGCCCACTTATGCATTGTGTAGCTACGGGCCATTATATACTGCAATAACCACAGGTGAGTAAAAGTCCTTCCGTTGCACTGCTTCGAATCTCATGCATCCAATAGGATTTTGCGGTTCTCTCACGACCTTCTCTGGCTGGCAGCTGGATGTATTTGATTCATGGATAAACGCTGGCCAATACGACAGAAATGGACTTCGAGATGTACGTATTGTTGGCATGCGCAATTCATATAAAACCTCATGGGCAGTTTATTACAGCTAATTGATGGCATAACTAAGACCGTGTTTACGCTTGTGCTGTCCCTCGCCTCAGTATCCTTTGGCGCTCATCTCGCAAAACTAATCTCGCCCAAGTTCCCTGCTCTGTCTCCGCCGGGACGCGTCTTTCGTTATGGCATCACGATCGTATCCGTCCTCACCTACGCCGCTACTTTTCCAGCCTATTTTCGTTTGCCCGCCGACTTTCGCCATAAAGCTACTGCCGCACTCCTGTTCTCATTTCCGGGAACATTGACCCGATACCTTTTGTCCATTCATCTTAATCCTCTCGTGCAAACCATACCCCTTGGCACATTTGTTGCCAACGCTCTGGGAACAGCTCTGCTTGGGACATTTCATGTCCTCCAAAGCACTCCGACACCAGTATCTCAGAATGCGTGTGCGATACTGCAGGGTTTGGCGGATGGATACTGCGGGTGCATGACTACGGTTAGCACATTTGCAGCGGAGGTTGGAACTCTGAAAGAGTGGAAGGCATGGTTTTATGCTGCATTCAGTTGGACTACTGGTCAGTTGTTGTTACTTGTGATACTAGGACCTTCATTTTGGGCAGGGCATGTCAAAGAGCAACCAACTTGTAGTTTTGCTTGACTCATCTCTAGAGGGCCCAGGTGTTTTTAGAAGTTATTTAGGTATAAAATTAGTCTCCCGTACCTAGGCATATACGATACATAATTCCGTGTATAAAGCATAAGTAGATGCGCGCTAAATCTCGAAATGCGGAATGTGAAAGACGAGAGAAAACTGGGCTTCGATGTTGAGCAAGACATGAGGAACAACATAAATTTCCAATCGATCGGAGAACGACGAAGACAAGCCAGCTAAAGAAGATGCGAAGGTCAATTCATTGGCACCACCCTGGCGTGATGAACGTGTTCAAGAGGTTAAGGCACAGTATCAACGCCCATATTTATAATTTTTTCCAGTCTATTAGTACGGCATTGGATTCAGCATCGAACGCACCGATTGACGCCAGTTGGCCGAAGAGAATGGAATGAATGATCTGCCGGTGCTCGGCTTTTCTCGACCATTGGAAGCACATGTAGACAAAAACATGTTCGCCAGAGTGGTTACAAACCTGCAAGATGAGCCTTTGCCACCATGTGGTTAGGTGGACGCCGAGGTCTGCGTGGTTGTGAAACGAAAGCCAATGTCAGTTAGACCACGGCTCCGGCACCCGGTGAGCAAGCAGGGGATGTAAGCCAGATAAGATTGTGGTTCGGGCATCGAAGGGCCAATATTGGAGGATGCTTGTGTCCACCGAAAAAGGCAAGTGCTATCGCGAGGCAGGGCTCCAGCCTACGTAAAGAGACGGCGTTGTACCTCCATGTCTCGTCCACCCCAATCGGCAGTTGTGGATGCAAGCCAAGCACAGCTAGAGGAAGAAGAGGCGGTTAGCGGGACCGCCGAAGGAGATGAGGTTATGGAGGAGGCTGAAGAGCAGGAAGGTTACAGTAAGTCCAGCTGTACATATTCACAGCAGTCCCCCGCTTTCCAGCCCCCGCTTTTCGCGCGTTTTACGCCTGGAGTTTCAGCCGAATTCTTTTCTGACATCATTTTTGCATTCTCTCAGCTTCATCGACACCCACTTCGACACTGACTTGGATTAGCTGGTTTTGTTCGTTACCTGGACACGAATATTTCTGTGAAGTGTCAGAAGACTTCATCGAGGATGACTTTAACCTAACGGGATTGAATGCCATGGTGCCCTTCTGGAAAGAGGCGATGGAGATGGTATTGGATGTGGAGCCAGGTGCGACCTTTTTGCCTCGATCAATGTATCGGTCTCATCTATTACGCTCAGACGAAGACTCTTCTAAGATACCCGATGTCTCGATTGTCGAAGCATCGGCCGAACTACTGTACGGGCTTGTACATCAACGCTTCATCCTCACACGCGCAGGTCTGCAAGCCATGGTGATTAATATATTTAGATCTGTTCTAAGGAATTGATTCAGCCCATGTTCTGTAGGTCGACAAATACGAACAGGGCTTATTCGGGGTCTGTCCGCGAGTATACTGCGTAGGCTGCAATGTTGTACCCTGTGGACGTTCTGATCTGCCGGGACTGGACACAGTGAAGCTGTTTTGTCCAAATTGCAACGATATCTATATACCGCCGAGTAGCCGCTTCCAAGGAGTCGATGGTGATGTCTCCATTTTTTAAAATTACTTCGTTGTTTTGGGACACTGCTAACACACCATTTAGGTGCATTTTTTGGGACGACATTCGCACATCTTTTTTTCCAAAGTTATCGCGAGCTCGCACCAGCACCATTCTGGAAATCTCATTCCTCCACTGGTTCATCAATGTCGCCTGGACGGTCTCCAAGAAGTGCCTCTGGCAGTAGTGCTTCTCGGCAATCACCATTTGTCAATCCCAATCCGCATGGGGGCCAAAAACGAGCCGCAGGACATGTTTATGTGCCAAGGATATATGGGTTCAAGGTCAGCGAGAGAGCCAAGAGTGGACCACGGATGGAGTGGTTGCGGCTAAGGCCAGAGAGCCCTGAAGAGCTTGAACTCGTGGACTGGCGAGGGAGATGGGTGGACGAGGATGATGACTATGATGATGAGGATGAGGACGAGGAGGAAGATAGACAGATGGAAGACTTTGATCCTGTGCGTATTCTTGGCAAGAATGGCGGATTCAAGCTGATCCGAAGATTCGACGATACAGAATGCTTTGAAAGAGGAAGACGACGAGGAAGAGGAGGAAGAGGATGCTGCTTCCAATATCCCAACACAACATCCGGGCAAACGACAGACTGCTGAACCAGAAACAACATTGCGACCCCCAACGCCCATCAACTCACCTTCCTCGGCACGGACGTCGCCTATATCAAGTGCTGCTCCGCAAACACCCCGAGACGCTTCAGTTACGGTCTCAGTTTCTGCTGCGCCACCGACTTCTCGTAATATGGGGAAGGTGAGGGTGATAAAACAGTGGATGCCCGACGCAACTTGGGCCCCCATGGCAAAGGCCTGATGGTCCTCTCATTTTCTTTTGTTTAGGTACTTTCTTTATTGCACGAACACATTCTGTAGATAAGGCAGTTCTCTTGGTTTCATTCACTCATAGCCTCCGCACGTGATTAGTAACTAGCAACTGCCGAAGCGTGTGAAAATATTAGTAAGACTGTATAGCCGTCCTGGAAAGAGGCATTTCGCTGTAATTCGGACAACGTATTCGTCAAGACCTCAAGAAAATGGCCCGTACCAGTGTGTATTGACGTTTTTGACGGTATACTGCTGATGAGAGTTACATTCACGCTTATAGATCTGCGTTATGGCATCAATCATGGCCACCCCACAACCGCCATCCCCAAGACCGTGCGCCCAAGCCAGCGTAAGGGCGTCCAATCTACCAAGACCAAATTCGTGCGGTCTATAATCCGGGAGGTTGCTGGATTCTCGCCTTATGAGCGTCGGGTGATGGAGTTGTTGCGTAATTCCAAGGTGTGTTATGCTTCATATCGCATTACTACACAGCCGATCAATTCTAATGCATTTTGCGGTCTAGGATAAGAAAGCTAGGAAGTTGACGAAGAAGCGGGTTGGTCTTTTCTTTTACTCTCATGTTTGGATTTGAATCACAGAGTGATGATAACTAAATGCAATTTCCATAGCTCGGTACCCTTCTCCGCTCGAAACGCAAGCTTGAGGAGCTTAGTACGATCATCCAGGAGAGCAGGAGGACAACACATTAAAAAGAGACCTCCGAGTCAGAAGGTTCTGGTCGATGAGGTTTCGGGATATTGCACTATGCTATGTAAATTTATGCATCTAACACTAGTGCCATGCGTGGACCCCGAGTATGTCAGAATGGCAGTGTTCTTGACTCATGATCCGCAATCAGCTTGACAGGCTTGTCCGGAAACGGAATTGTGGAATTGCGAGTGCATCTTCCCCAGTCTATAGAGATAAGAGCTGCGGACTACGCCTGTCATTTGGTCGCAGCGGCTGGTATGTATGTATTTTTAACTATGCGAAACAAGCCAAGTCGGACAGTGGTCGTACGACTTCGGTAGCATTAAAAATGATAGACAGAAGGGTCGTGGCCTGGTCGTGGCAGGCTGGGGATTGCCTGGTGACCATGAATGTCAGCGCTGCTTATCCGACGAGGTCGGTTGGAACCAAAAGGGGGCAAGTGGAGATGATGCCGAATAACAGGTCCGACGGCTTAGTGGTCAACCCTGTTACGTTATCCTATTGAAACAAGAGCTGACCGCCATTTGGATCATCACAAATCCCTCCGTATTTTATCCTCCCCCTCTCATGTCGCTTTCCCTATCCCCGCCCCCCATTCCAAATCGTCATCGCGCCCATTCTACCAACCTGCGTCCTGCGCTGACCATTAGCACGTTGGGCCGGAGGCGGTCTACTTCTCTTGAGCTTTCCCTACCCCCTTCCTGCGATACCAGCTCCCATATCACCCCTGTCGAGACAAACGTGCCCCAAGTATCGTCCTTGGAGCCGTCTTCCGAGTCGTCAATGTTGGCTGTTATAGCCTCGCGATTTTTGCAGGCGTTACACGTCTCACCTAAACATTCGTTACAATGGTCAACTCCGTCCTCACCCCAGTCCAGTACGGACGAGTACGTGTTGCCGACATCTGCATCCTCGCAACAGACAACATTTGGCGATGTCTTTGGAGAGAAGGGGCTTTCCGAAACACACGCCCCTAACGCATGGTGGCCATCGGTGCGTCAAATATCGAAAATAGATACATCATTATTCTCTCTTACTCTGGCCATGCAGATACATGCGCCCATATTATTCGTGATAATGATTTTTCCATTGTCAACAGCACTAGTGCTATTTTGCCTATCAACGTTGCCAATAACCGTGTCCTGGCCACGCACACTCACCGATGTTGCAACTTTGGGCCGAGAACTTCACGGCTACTCCCAAAGTGGACCAGGCCCTATGGCCCATGTCTTAGGAGTTCTTGCTATCACTTCTGTATGGAAACACGCTTGGTCAATACCGGGAAGTGTTATCTGGGTGGGTTCTAATGTCATGTAGTTCGAAGAGACTTTCTCTGATGCGCCCTTTGTCTGCAGAATGTTTTAGCGGGAGCCTTATTCTCCCCTGCACTTGCGACTCTGTTGCTTACAGCACTTACAACCATAGGTTCAATATTTGCGACACTTCTGGCTAAACCACTCGCCCCTTTCCTGACCTATTTTTTCCCACGTGCTCTCGACTTGACGCGTAACGCTCTAGAGGGTGATCCCAATGTGAGCACGCGTAGCAGCAACAAATCGTCGGCCTGGGTGCGCCTCTCGGTGCTGCGGCTGATTGGCGTTGTGCCATGGTCGGGTATCAACATCGCATGCGGTGTTTGCGGAGTTGCCATCAGTGATTGTATCTTGGGCGCTTTCATCGGGACATTACCTTGGACTGCGGTAACATGTCAGGTTCGTGTGTTGATTATTGACTATACCTGACAAGGTTTTAACGCATTTAAAAAATATTCAGATCGGAGACATTCTGCAAACTGTGGCTTCTACACCCTCACCCACACCGCAAACCGTATCATCCCTCTTAACATCCCCCGAAATCATTTTCAAACTTGTCTTCCTTTCTTTTCTGTCACTTGCGCCTATCATGGCCCGTGACCAGCTAAGGAACTTCATAACATCCGGTCATGACATGAGCGAGGAGGAGCGCTTGTCCCGGTGGACATGGGTGCACGAATGGCGAAATAAAATACGCCTCTCATCCCGCTCGCGGACACGAGAAGCGGATCAGAAACAGCTAGAAGTTCTTATCCGAGAAAAACAAGAAATACAACCCTGATCGTACTTCCATCACGACTCCACAGATTATTTATTTCAGCATAATGCTCTGCGGCCAGCGCCGCCCTCTTATCAAGACATGGAGGAGACGAGAATTTACGAGGATAGGACGCAGGATGGCTCCTTTGATATAGACGGGATGTATTGTTGGCTTGCGAAGCCTCATCCCCGACCGACACATCGACTACCCCCTACGAAGTATACCCCACACTAATGGCACAACACACTGAACGACCCATCACATCCATTTACACCTGTCGCATATCTGCTTCTGCCACCATTTCCGCTTCACATACACGGCATTTATTTGAATCTGACGCCATATCTAATGATCGCTGTCCCCATGACACCTCCCTTCACACACGCAACATTTTCGTTCCTGCACATCTCATTCACATTCACACTGGCACAAGTGCAATAGATCGTCGTTTTTGCTTTTTAACATCTATCCATGGCCACCTTGGTTTATCGGTTGCTTTGCTGTAATACGATGGAGTCCATATAAAATTTAACACCGAATTTAAATGGTTGGTCACGCGTGATAATGACGACTTGTCTTTAAATCCTACACTTCGTCGAGTATACTACGTGAAAATGTCAACGGGGTTATTCTGGCACATAATCAGCGAGAGCGCATAAAATTACTTATGCTCGAGAGCCCAGCTCTTTTCAATACTGCGGCCAGTGGTGAAGAGTTGAGAGAAATCACGCGCATAACTTATATTACTGTACCGAATATAATTTACGGCTTACATACGGGCGTCATAAATGCAGGTGTCGGTAGTTGACCCGCGATTACTTAGTGACTCGTGTGAGGGCTATGTAAGTTCCTATGAGTCGTTCTTTTCTCCTTGTTATGCAGGCAATCTGCAGGTTCTTAATGTATTTTTTCAGCAAAGTCAATGAAAACCTACACGATTCTTCCTCGCGGTCTTCCGCCGACTGGGAGCTGCTTTTACACCCGCCCAGCGCCTTCATTGTTCAAGACGGTGCGCATCACCCTTGAGCCTCGTGACACCCACGTGTTCGAGTTCAAGCTTGGTTCAAGCGCCATGCTTTATTGACGCGAAAGTTAACTTATGGGCGTTAAAACGTTAAAGGATAATCAATCTGACGATCTCTTATTTTTTGGAACATCCGCCTCTGCGAACCCGTGCTTGCCATGCCAAAGCTGCGAGCACCCCGAGCGCCAATCTGAGATACTTTGTCTCCTTCGCACACCGCTGCGGCTCAGCACCACGAGATGCAGAGCGCCCCACGTACCTCAACGTGTCGCGTAACGTGTATTCGGGCAGTTCGTTATAATTGTTCTCTTACGTTCCTCGCACGCAGATAGCTTCCTTCCAGGAAACCTTCTCTATATAACTTCGAGGTTCTGGACTGCCTGCTGCACAATATTTTCTCCTGGCTTCGAGGTCACAAGCCGCCACAATCAAAATCCACCACATTCCTTCAGCTCATCGCTTGTCTTTTGTCTTTCTTGTCTCAAGCCTCTACTTTTGTTTCTTTTCTTTTGTGTTTTTCTTCCCTGCTCAGGATGTCAAGGCGGCAACCTCTGCGACGTGACATGAGCTATAGAAAGCCCGTGCCTAAATATGTACCATCCCCTCCCCCTTCCCCTCGGCCAGCACCTCTGAAGACCCCGTACAACCGACAGTCTCTCTCTATGGAGTCGACCATCATGTATAATGAGATGCCGCCTGTATGCTCTCATCCATTTTCACCTCCTATGCCCTCGTAAATAATATTTTGGTACAGCTACCATCAGGGTGGCGACATGCCATAGAGAGAGCGACGTGTAAAGACAGACAGCCATTTGGTAGTGTGATGCCCGATGTGGATGACACCAACGGAAGCCGAGCCTCTTCCGTTTGTGGGGCTTGTCGGAGAGAGCAGGTCTCCTCTTCTTGGATGGTGAGCGTGCTCACTCTAAGTTTGCGCATATGTCTTCTGACCGACGAAACCAGAATGACGGATCTGATAATCATTCTATATCTGACCATAGCGACAGACCGCTGGGACTCCCTGCATCTCCAAGGTCTGGGGCTCAAAGTCCCCGCACAAATCGGAAGCGTACACTGCCTTTAGTGAATACATCTCCTTGTCTTGATTCTCACATTTCCTGACGTTGTTGTGCAGGATTATCGACCACCTACACCTCCTCTCCCAGCCTATGTCAAAGAAGACCGGCTAGATGGCCAAACTGCAGCGCTGCCTTCAATGAACTATCATATGGTATATTTGGCACCCCCAATCCCTGTCGTTAAGGAACTAACAGATATATTAGATATACCCTGATCCGCCTTCTGTTCTCGACCTAGATTGGATTCTACCAAGAAATATCATTGATGAAAGGATATCAAACGCTAGCCGGCCTGAGTTAATACCCAGTGCTTCATCCCAAACCGAGACGACCCAGTCATTTTCGTTGCGATCATCGTCTTCCACTCGTGTCAACGCTCCCATCTCAGACACTAGAGAAATCTGGGACACATGGTGTATAATACCTGTGCTACCTAATGATCATAAGTCTCCCAGGGACCGAGTCTTCGAAGAAAAGGAATGGCGGTCCTTTGAAGGTTCGAACCAAGCCCGTCGCTTCTGGGAACGTCTGGCCATGCTGGGGAATTTGCTGAGGGAGAGGTTCAGAAGCTTCAGGGCAGTGCCCTTTTCAAATTGTGATTGTGATTCACCGATTTCATCTACGTAGTCGTGAAAGCCGGGGGCTCGACTGACACTACTTGTTACTCACAATAATACAGCCGTTTCGATACCATCACACTGAACCGCGTGTGCTTAAAAATAATCTGTGGAACCGTATTCAGCTAGAATCTCCGAGATCGTGTAAAGACCCTGTCCAGGTGCTACCTGCGTTCGAGTCGTCAAAAGTGAGCGCAAAAGCAAACGCAAGATCGCTGTATAAGTGCGTTTGTAGGGCCTTCTAGAATATCTCCAGCTATTGAAAGGGCTTGTGCATCGATATTAGTACACTGTGCGATTAGCTCCGAGTCGGTTGACACGTGCTTGCTGCATATGCAGTCGGCGTGAAAGAACGGAATACCATAAACGGATGCACCACTTCGCATCATCGCATCATCGCTGGGCCTCTCAGCCCTTCATCTTTTCGAGGTGAGTCTGCGAGAGCAGGGCTCTCATCTGCGTATTATCCTGCGACACCGATCCGGGCCCAATCTTGGCAGCGGACTTGCACCCTGCCAGCGTATCGGAGATACGCACAACACAAACGCAGATACCAAGGACCGAGATATTCCTCTCCTGCCTTACTTAACCCCAGGCGTTTCTTCGGATGACACCACAAGATAAAAGCAACGCAAGGCCAAGCGGACGAGACATATTTGATACCACCTTTGCCGGTGCCCAGGACCGCCCATTCGTTCCCCGAATTAGATCGGACCCATCTCCGTACCACCCACTGCCCAAAAGTCTTGTAGAATTTCGAGACCAGGAAGGAAGAGAGGAGCGCAAGCGACGCTTGCGCTTATTATGGAAACATTTACCTAGGCCTGAAAACCATGTTCCGAATACTGGGAAAGCTATGTCAGCAACAGATCGTGCTTCATTGACATCAGAGAAGGCGGAAGCACTTAAACTTATATACGAGAATGAGCTGCTGGGAACTTGCGGAGGTCATGTATCAAGCAATGCGACAAGCCCTGTCGACTGGAAAGAGTTCAAGAACTACGCGGAGGCGAAGGAAGTTGGTACGCACACACGATGTTGTTGTGCTGTTCCTGTTAATTCGCAACAATCTAGAATTATGGACAATATTTCACGACGAGTTGGATCTGGATGGAAATGGGCATCTTGACTCCGAGGAGCTTGCTTTAGCTTTAGGCAAAGCGGGTGAGCTCACCCAGCACACGCACCACCCCCTTCCTAACAATTTGTGCAGGCATAACACTAACGCCTCAGACATTGGCGGAATTCATGACAACCTTGACATCTAGTCCTCATTCCCATGCCATCAGGTACGAGAAATGCACTGACGGTCAACAGAAAATCCCACCCAACGTGACCCAGCTTTTCAGAATTTAGAGACTTTTTACTATTACTTCCCCGTAAAATATCAACAGCCGAAATATATCGCTACTACCAAGTCAAAAGGTTTTTGGGTGACGATGGAAAAGGTTCCGCCAGAGTTACGATGGAAGGTTGGCTCACACCCACCTCATCATACACAAGTCTAATCTACTTTCACCAGGTGATGTCAGTCTTAGTGCCGAAGATAAACCACCGCCATTTGCCGCAAATAGGCCAATACACTCTGAGACGGCAACTCTTCCTGTAGACCACTCGTATCCCGATGTCGGCGAAGATGGTGATTTTGAAGAATATGATGTGGAGGAACATCACAATTGGCTTGAGGGACACGCGGCCATCAAATTCCTTGCCGCGGGTGGAATTGCTGGTGCTGGTGAATAATACGTTCTAGTGACTCTGGTACAAAAACTGACGATTTCATCGAGTATCTCGAACTTGCACTGCACCCTTTGATCGACTGAAAATATTTCTAATCACACGGCCCCCGGATCTCGGTGGCACGCCTCTATCATCGAAACCGGGCCTGCAAGGTATCAAGGCAATAGTTAGTGCCATTGCACGAATATACGCAGAGGGAGGCCTTCTTGCCTTCTGGACTGGAAATCTATTATCTGTTACCAAAATCCTGCCCGAGTCAGCCATCAAGTTCTTGACGTATGAATCTTCGGTCAGTCATTATCGCCCTGCAAGTTCTTATATATCCACCTAAGGTACCTCTACAGAAACGTGCATTTGCCAAGCATTTGGACAAGGTTGAGGATTCAAAAGATATCAGCGGTACAAGCCGATTTCTTTCTGGCGGTTTAGGAGGAATAACGAGTCAGCTTAGTGAGTAATACCTTACCCCTTAGAAGTTTTGCCAATAAACAGTGATTTAATGAAGGCATATACCCTATTGAGACATTAAAAGTGGGTGACTGCATTTGAACCAGGCATTGGCTATTTGATGGATTATCCAATTCAGACACAAATGATGAGCACGACAGGTGATCAGAAACGAACCTTAGTGGCTGCTGCTCGAAGGGTATGGCAACTTGGCGGCGTCCCGGCTTATTACCGAGGGTTAACAGTACGCCCATCCCTATCGTGCATGCGAGCCTTTATTTATGTATGTGTCGCAGATTGGGCTTATCGGCGTGTTCCCGTGGGTCGGAGTACTATCTCTTGCATCTTTCTGTCTGATGGCTTTATGTGCAGCTATTCCGCCATTGATATGAGCACTTTCGAAGCCCTGAAATTAGCTTACTTACGATCTACCGGTAAAGACGAACCAGGCGTACTTGCTCTGCTTGCTTTTGGTAGTGTATCTGGAAGCGTTGGTGCCACCAGCGTATACCCTCTGAATCTCGTACGGACGCGGCTGCAGGCCTCCGGTTCGTCTGGACACCCTCAGCGCTACACAGGTGTTTGGGATGTGACCGTGAAGACATACCATCGCGAGGGCTGGCGAGGTTTCTATCGAGGGTTGTTCCCTACTCTGGCTAAGGTTAGTTCCCTCTACACATGGATGTGCAGCGTACATCTCAAACCATCCCCAGGTTGTTCCAGCAGTATCCATTTCCTATGTGGTCTATGAACACAGCAAGCGGCGGTGCGTCTGTCTATATTTGGCTCCTTCGTCTGCTGAAGTATCTTCAGACTTGGTGTATAGTCTTACTCTACATTTTAATAACTTAGAGCAATCCATTGTGTCCGTCTCGTATTGCTTTCAGCGATGTCGCTTCCAATATATTAACAAACTGGTTTTCGTGCTAGAATCAGAACATCAGAATTCTTTTACCACTAACTAGCTAGGCAGGCAGGTAACCAGCATCACCCACGCTGCAACCTTGGCAACAGCTTCAGCGCATTTCGGCGCAATACATCATCCAGCTTCTCGCGGTCGTCTGAGTGGTATTTCTCGAGGTTTTTGGTATACCATAATGCCATGTCGGTACTGACAGCTGTAATATACAGTCGATAAAAATATCAACCAAAATCAGTGCAACCTTCCCGATCATCGAATCGAATGCTTACCCGGAAAATCGGTGCCAAAGAGGATACGGTCTGGAGTGACAAACTTATCCATAGCCGCGAGTGTAGCTTCGTGCGCACTCAAGGCAGTCTCGTAATAAAAACTCCGGAAGTCCTCCAAGATTTCGTCGTGCGTCAACGGGCATCCCATGTGTTTGGAAAGAACAGCGACTCGCGGAGCGAGGAACGGGGTGCTTCCGCCCATGTGAGCAAGTATAATTTTCACATGTGGATACTTGCGTTTCTTGCCTGATACAACAAGGTGAGCGGCGGCTTTGAACGTCTCGTTTGGGACCTTCAATTCAGTGTGACGATGATCTCAGCAAATGATTTCGTGTATGGGCGCCATCCTTTCAGCACTTACCTCAGTGATGGGAATTCCAAGAAAGGGATGTGGGTAAGGTGTTGAAGAGGCGGTTTGTGCCCCATGCAAGAAGACGACGGCGTGGCGTCGGTTAAGTTCCTCCCACACCTGATCATAAGTGTCGTCTCCGATGTAGACTGAGAATCATATGTCAGTCAGGATCTAGTTGTTCCTCGGGATGCAGTTCACTGGCATTGGCACCTTCCCCATAGGACGAGGTCAAAGCGATCCCATCAGCGTTCAGCTCATCCAGAGCGTATGATATTTCGTCTAGCACACCTGAAGCAACCGGAGCACTCGCATAAATCAGGTTTCTGTATACATGTAAATTAGGGTGTAGTAATCACCAGTCGTGTTTTTCAAGAAAGGTAGACCGGCAAAAAAACCGAACCGACCAGAATGTTTTTGACATATCTGCGCAGCAAATCGATTGTTTGCCCTCGCAATGTCGCAGTCCTCAGAGCTAATGGCACCCGACGGATTTGGGGGAAGAGACAAGATAGCTGTTTCGATTCCGACCATATCCATGCATGCGAGGCTGATCTCAGGATCCCAAGGTAGATTGCCCTCTGGGGTCCTCCATCCCACTTCCATATTTTTCTTCAATTTATCGGAGCTACAAGGAAAGAAATGATGGTGCAAATCGATGGTGCAAGAACCTTCATTTTGCATGGCTGAATAAGAGATAACGGGCGGAAGGGTAAGTCTGCACTTGTACCGATATTCATGACCATATGACTTACCGGTAAATTAATGCAAGAGAAGGAAGGAAAGAAGCGAATCTCGTCTTTCAGCCTGACTCGCTTCTTAGCAAATTTGGACAACCATTTACTCCTGCCCACTGGACGGAAAATAAACTAGGAACTTCTCAAACCTAATTGCATTCAAGATCGAACAAATCGAGTCACGATATAAACTTTGTTTCGTGGCTACACGGACTCGCCTCTCAATCACTCCCTCTTAAATCCTGACATTCCTTTGAGTCCCAGGTTACAAAGCGTCCGCTGAGAGATTTGGGTGCCCGCACGGAAAGAGCGGCAATAATGTACCCCGCGTCCGCTGCTTTGACAAGCTTACCATCGGCGTGAGCTTTAACAAACTTATTGTAATCCGCTTCCTTCATGCTAGTTGCACCTTTTGACCTGAGAGCCGCTTGCATCTATAGGGGAGCATATCACCTCGGAATAGTTGACTTGCATCAAGAATACTCACACTTGTATCGACCATACCTGGTCGTATCGCGACGGAGACAATGCCGGCCTCTTCTTGGGCAAGAGTTCTACATACGACGGAATTGGCTGTATGCTGTATGCTAACACACCTTCGACACATACCTGCACAAGCTGTTCATGGCCGCCTTGCCTGCATTATACGGACTGAAACGGTGTCCCGGTTCGATGATTATTTACTAGAAAGGCGTCGTAGTAAAGGGCGTACCCCCAGGCAGCCGTGCCGCTTTCAGCAGCACCGGAGCTAACGAATACGACCCGTCCTGGTTGGCTCTTGCGAAGTGCAGGAAGTGCTGCTTTCAAAGCACCGACAAGAGAGAAAAAATTGACGTCGAAATGTCTTCTCCACGAGTCCACGGTGATATCGGGCGAATCAATGTTTCCCAAGGGATCCAAAGTTCCAGCATTCAGAATCAAGCCATCGATCCGACTATATCCATTGATTGCTCGAGACAAGCCAAGCTCGTCGGTTCTGCGGCAATAATTAGAACAACATAGCCAAGGCGAAAGGAAGACTAACACGTCGCATTCTATGATCTGGAGTGGGTTTTCTGTTTTTTCGGCAACGCTGTGGGTCGAAAGATTGAATCTGTCGTGAAGTGCACGAAGTTCGGGCGTGGTGGTTCTTGAAATTGTTACCACAATCGCATTGAACTCTTCGAGCAAAATTTTGGCGACAGCAAGTCCAATTCCTCTGCATATATATGAGTACCAACTGAGATAGGAACGCGATTCGGATTACCTCGATGCTCCTGTGACCAGCACGACAGGTTTTGACATGACTGAATTTGAACTGGGAACTTAGTATCGAAGTTTCCAAGAGGACCCCGGTTCATCCCTATTCACCCAAAATTAGTAGGAAATTTGCGCCACTGGAAGGTGGAAGCCAAATTTGTTGATTTCAAGCTTTTTGGCCAAAATGTATCATGTTGGCGATCACTCAATTTGGAGGGATAGGCCGGGGTCCTGCTTCAGTACTCAGTTCCGGTGCACCTTCACGTTAGTAGGTCTCATCATCCAATAAGATAGGCCGCTTTCATATCCAGCTACATCACGTGCCGGGTCGCAAATTCTGTCTTTCGACTACAGCAGGGACTTCAATTACAATTTTGAGAATTCTGTTCGCAAGGTCCTTTTAGGACCTATTAGATGCACATATACATGTACTCAAAAGATTTTATTTCGTGAAATAGAGGGAGTTATTAACTTTTTCCCCTCGTAAAGGTCCCTATATGGAAATTCACTAAGTTTGGATCTTAAAAAGCTAATAACTGTGCCAATATCTACCATTAAAATCCGTTGTTTTATTTTTGAATAGTATTTACACTTAGCTAGATATTTGCGGAAACGGAACTTTCGAAAGTATCATCAATACCATTGCTGCAGCCAAAAGACAGAATTTGCGCCCCGGCACGTGATGTGATATGAAAGCATCTAAGCATCTTATTACAAAACGAGATTAAAATGGGTGAATGTTGGCAAATTTAAGGTTTCTTGAGGATTATCCTTAGAACTTAATGGTAGTTTTTGGCGGCTAGTAGAATAGATAGATATACGTACTGTATGCACGAGTGCCTTACATAGTGCAATGATGCCTTCAAAGTTGGTCGAAATGGTACAGTAGTGAAATCCGAATTTATCATGTCCCTTGCTCGATTACAAATGCTCGAACTCTGAATCCTAAGGAAAGGGTTGACTCGCTAAATATCAACTTGTAGAAAAATCCATTTTGACACCCATGGTTAATATGATGTAACAGCCATTGCCTGCACTCCGAAAGAGTAGATTTCCTGGACAAATAGTATTCGTGACCTCAGGGGACAACTATTTTTCTGGTGTATCATCCCCAGCATCATTGAAGCCTTATGATACCTACAAGACAACCACGATTTGCTTGTTAGGGTATTTGTTGTATTGGATTTGCACCTGCTAAAGATAAACATCGTTAATTTAGGATCACGGCTCAAGCGAAGCGATGATCGAGTCTGAAGACTGAGGAATCTGTCAATAGTAGCAAGGGGGATAGTTAGGTCGCGACTTACTATAAAGCTCAATTCCGTGTCCTCCATTTACTATCTGTGCACAAGAAACATTGAGTTCGACAGTACACTGCATGTCCATTGTCTCGCCAAAACATGGACGGTTTTTGCTGTCATTCCCGGAACAAGAGAACGATTAGAAACAATAGTCCATCAATTGATCAAGGATAAAATTTTGTATTGTCAGATACAAGTTCGATGAATCCGCCTCCCATGGACACCTCCAAATCACAAGATTCAACTGAGGCATTCAGAGAGCATGAGGATTCATGTGATTCCAGTTGATGTACGTGTTTCAGCAGGTTTCACCTGGATTTGCAGCAGAGACATCGTCTTCAGATGGTGGACATAGATAGAAGGCGCAAACGACATGGAAAACCCGTCGATATCATTTTGATGCTGTTCTGGCGGGCTGTCACTTGATTGACGAGGATGAGTGACCAGTAAATTGACAACGGCCAAGGCCCAATATGGCAAGCCGGAGCCTTTTGGTTATCATCCCCAAATCAAGTTGTCTGCTGCCAGCGCATTTCATTCCCTCCTCTTTCAAATTGTTGTCCAATGGCTGCACGCTCGGCATTCTTTCGGTTTGCCCCTACCTTGCTCCATGCACGCGTGACACCTTCATTAGCTGCTCGTAGAGCACCTTGTGTTCGCGGCTATGCTTCGTCAAGTGAAAATTCGGTGAGCCCATCCTGGTCTGAATGGGGGGGAAACAGCCTTCTTAACTGCGAGCAATAGATGACAGTTCGCGATGCACTCAATGTTGCTATGGATGAGGAGATGATGCGAGACGAGACTGTTTTCATCATGGGTGAAGAGGTAGCTCGGTACAACGGGGCTTACAAAGTCAGCAGATAATACTAAATGTCATGTTCACCATAACTTATAAGCTGTTAGGTCACAAAAGGCCTATTGGACAAGTTCGGGGAGAAACGAGTCGTAGATACCCCCATTACAGAAATGGGTTTCAGTGGTCTCGCAGTCGGTGCCGCACTTGCTGGTCTACGGCCAATGTACGTTTTGGCGTCTATCACAGCAATTTTATCATCGTCGATAAACGATATTTGCTCTCAGATGCGAATTCATGACGTTCAACTTCGCTATGCAAGCTATTGACCAGATTGTCAACTCAGGTGGCAAGACATATTACATGTCTGGTGGAAATGTGCCTTGTCCGGTAGTTTTCCGCGGTCCCAATGGTGCTGCTGCTGGTGTAGCAGCACAACATTCACAAGATTACGCCGCTTGGTATGGTTCAGTCCCAGGGCTCAAGGTCGTCAGTCCTTGGAGTGCAGAAGACTGCAAAGGATTGCTGAAGGTACTTTCAGTTAACTCTTTCATCTGATCGGTGATCGGTCTTAATTCTGTTTGGCAGTCTGCTATTCGTGATCCTAACCCTGTCGTGTTCCTTGAAAACGAAATGCTCTATGGTGTTTCCTTCCCGATGTCCTCAGAGGCCATGTCAGATAACTTCCTCCTACCTATCGGAAAATGCAAAATTGAACGCGAAGGCACCGACGTTACAATCGTTGCCCACAGCAAGATGGTCACGCATAGTCTTGAGGCTGCAGAGCAATTGGCAAAGGATGGAATCAAGGCTGAGGTTATCAACCTACGCAGTATTCGTCCTTTGGACATTGATACCATCAAAACCTCAGTCAAGAAGACTAACAGGTACGTTTATTACACTCGGGCATAATGATAATGTCTGACGTTGATATCAGGCTTCTCATCGTGGAAGGCGGTTTCCCTGCTTTTGGTGTTGGGAGCGAAATCTGCGCTCAGATTGTCGAGAGTGAAGCCTTTGACTACCTCGACGCACCTGTTGAACGAGTTACTGGCGCTGATGTGCCAACTCCTGTCAGTGTCTTTCCCCTCTACCATTATCTCTGTTGGCTCATATTTGTGATCAGTACGCTGCAAACCTCGAGGCCTTGGCCTTCCCCGACACCCCACTCATTGTCAAGGTCGCCAAACGCGCCCTTTACCGGACGAACTAGTCTAGTCAATTTGTTTTACACTTGGGCATGCGTGATTGGCTAGTTTTCGCCCTAGACCTTTTTTGAGTACATACCTAAAGCCATGCCCACGCTTGTGGTCATTCTAGATTCAAATAGTAATTCTGCGAGACTACAACATCCCGCCCCATCGTTATGTCAATTTCCCGCACCGATACAACGCCATGACAAGTGTGTTTACTCCATGCGTGCTCATACAGTCAATTGGAACTATGAAACCATATACGATATATCTAGTCGTTTCCGGAAGGTTACGCTTATGACGGGCCACATTTTTTGGAAGACTAATTCGCGTGTAAGCGTATTCGCACAGCGTTTGCGTGGGCTTGAAGTCCTTCACAGTCAGCGAGCGTCGCGACAGTGGGTCCAAGTTCCTTGAGCCCATCTAAAGTGATTTCCTGCGATGTGATATGCTTTTGGAATGACAAAGTATTCACCCCGCTGAACTGACGGGCATATCCATTCGTTGGAAGTGTGTGGTTTGTGCCGGAGGCATAATCCCCGCAACTAGAGACTAATTAGCAAGCAGATGGAGGATCAATGTCGGGGACAAACCTCTCTGGAGAATAAGGACCCACAAACACGCTACCAGCGTTGTCAATGGAAGGCACCTTGTCAGGCGCATTTTCCACGTGAAGAATGAGATGTTCTGGGGCATAATCATTGGAGAACGCGATTGCCTCCTCTATTGAAGACGCCTTGACAATGATACTCTTCGCGACGGACTGTCGAACAATGTCCACTCGCGACAGAGCGCGAGCCTGCTTATCGACCTCGCCTTCGATCGTCGATAGTTCAGTAGGAGAGAGGTTGACGGCGATGAGAACGACTTGAGAGTCGATGCCGTGTTCCGCCTGCGAGAGGAGGTCAGCTGCCACAAAAGCTGGACGACAAGTGTGGTCGGCAATAACCTGGAGATTTCGAGCTTCAGATGTAGCTAAAAATGAATTCGGCCATAGAACTCACCAGAACTTCTGACGGTCCAGCAGGCATATCAATGGACACTAAGGCATCTGTGTCATTCTGCACCATCATCTTTGCTGCTGTCACCCACTGGTTCCCAGGCCCAAAGATCTTGTCCACTTTGGGAACTGTCTGTGTCCCATAAGCCATCGCGGATACAGCTTGAGCACCACCAGCCTTGAGCAGGGCGGATGCTCCAACCAGGTGAGCAACATACATCACCTCCGGCGAAATGCTTCCGTCGGGTCGTGGTGGTGTGGCGAGCACAATCTCTTTGCAACCTGCCACTTGAGCTGGAATACCGAGCATCAAAGCGGTAGAAGGAAGTATCGCGGTACCTCCGGGTACATACAGCCCCACACGAGCAATGGGTCGAGCAAATCGGGAGCAAACGACTCCAGGCATTGTCTCGACGACAAGTGCCGATTTCTCTGCCTGTGCCTGATGGAACTTCCGGATGTTGGCGTAAGCGATATCGATCGCTTCGCGGACAGGTGTCTCAAGCTGCATTGATTCGGGGGAAAATGGTGGAAGAACGATGGTGGATGTGAGTTTAGCTTTGTCAAATTTGGCGGTCAGTTCGAGAAGAGCGGCATCGCCTCGTATGCGAACATCGTCTACAATGGGCTTGACTTTGGATATCATTTCGTCCGATCTGAGAACAGGTCGACGAAGAAGTCGGCTTCGCTGATCCGATGTAATGATTGCAAGGTCTGACGTAGTCATGTGGATGGGGGAGTTAGGGTCTGTTTGTTGGGATGCTGCTACTATAGTAGCGGGGTTCACTGGCGGAGGTTTGGAAGACCACTGCTGTTTGGCGTTTCCTGATCTCCGGGTGACCTTTTTCGCCTTTTTCTCTAATGAACGCTCAATGTCCACAATGCTAACCCCAGCGGCGACACACCGCGTCATCACAAAATACAAAAGATCAGCAACCTCAAAGGCTATGTCCTCTTGTGTTTCTGCCCGACAGAGTTCATCAGCCTCCTCCATAATTTTAGATCGAAGAAGCTCTTGGTCGTCGAACAACCTTCGAGTGTAGGAACCCTCCGGTGCCGATACCGAACGGGACTGCAGCGTGCTCTCCAAGGCTGCTAGCCCAGACAACTCCCCAAAACATGTTGGCTGGTTAAGGTGGCAGAATCCAGAGCCATGCTGGATGACATTGAACTGCAAGGCATCAGAATCGCAGTCTATACGTATACTGATGACGTCTTGAGTTGCTCCTGAAGTTTCGCCTTTGCGCCAAAGACCGTGCTTACGGGATTGGTATACACCTCTTCCCGTGATAATACTTTCACGGACTGATTCCGCCGAGGAATATACAAGTCCCAATACACGACCTCCTTGCGCACTGGAGGACACTACAGTGGGAAACAGTCCATCTGGACGGTCAGACTGTACTGGCGCAAGGAAAGCGTCTGCGATGTTCATCTGGGTCACGGAAGAAGCTGAAAGAGTGATATGGGAGGTGGGGAGGACGAGTGTAGCTCCAACTCCCACAAGCTCTCTGATTGTAGAACGAGAAGGAGGTGTAGTAGCGCTTGAAAGGACATGGACGGATGAATCGATAAAAAACCGAGAAACAGAGGCAATAAGGTCAAGATCGATGACAGGCGATTTGAGCAGCACACCGGAGACACCGTTGCGAACAGTATCAGACACTGCGCTGACATTTCCAGCGTCCAAAAGAAGGAGCAATCGACTGGCGGGGATTGTTCCAATGAGATCTTTTGCCCATGCTAACGGAACAATGACTTTTTCGGCGCCCATGTCGAGCCAAGAAACCACATCCTGTGGGCTAACGGTGGATTCGTGGTCTGCGATGATATAATATGATCCAGTCGATGGCTGATCAAGGCATCGTGGCGAGGGTATGATGATCGGTCCAATCCGCGCGAGGGCTTGTAGTAACCTTTTATCTGCTTGATCAAGGAGAAAGACGGTCATGGTGGTCTGGAAAGACGGGAAATCACAACTGATTTCAACTTTGACTCAACTCATTAACCAATCAGGGACAAAACGCCGCCGAATTAGGTAACCTTTTACAGTGTTTCAAACTCCGCCTGTATCAGAAGTGCTCGATCACATAGGTACGTGAGATACATCATTTTCGAAATGGCCCAGTAGTTTAGCGGTTATGACGTAGGATTCTGATTCCTGAGATCCAGGTTCGATTCCTTGTTTTAATTTCTCCACCGTTTCACTGGTGACCACATTTTCGATGGACTACACACCTCGGCACCCCCAACCATTTACTCTGGAGCAAGCCATTCTACTTGATGTTGCGGTACTCTCTGAAGGTGAGGCTGTTTCTAGTAGCATTCATTTGCCATTTGCTCAAACACCGCCAGAGATAACCCGTCTCCAGAACTCTCTGCAGCACCTGAAGGGAACCCAAGAGGAGCTTCGGCAACATGTTGCGACGTCTTCGTCTCCTGATCCTGATTTTATCGAAGCTATCTTAGAAAATGAAGAAGTGATGTTCGTTGGCTAATCTCAATCATTCGACCTACTATGCAAGCTCATAATCACCTTCCATGTAGAGGATCGCAAGAAGAGCGTGTGGTGATACTTAGGTTGGCTTTGGCTCACAAAGGAGCTTCGACGAACAGCGGTCACTATGACTTAACGCCTTCACGAAGTTCTGCTACCAATGAGCAGTCTCAGGCTGATATCGGAGACGAAGGTGTTCATCTGTAGAAGTCGGATGCGCCCTCGACATCTGTGCACTTGAAGGGTCTGGTTTCGTTGCTCTCCGCTCGTAAATTGCGCTTGATGCAAATCGTTATTTTAATTCATTTCGCATAGTCCTTCCTCTCGTACGGCGCCTGGTTGGATTCTTGACGACATCTGCGGTCGAATCGTAGGGTTGCTTAGACCGGCCATTGGGAGTTCGACTGTTACTATAATTGAAATCAAAGCTCTCGACGGCAAGGCTCTATGCTTTGAACTTTCATGGAGATGAGCAATAATATGGGTTTGTTTAGTGACACTACTATGGCTAATATCGTGTGGTTCGCGAGTACAAGGGGTTTCAAAAAATACAAGTTCATTTATGACTGCAAAGACACTGAGAGCAATACGACCACCTGAAGATACGTGCAAAAACAAAAAAGACGGCGAATGACGGTATAAACATATGCAGAGGTATCAAATCAAGCCACGAATCAAGAGAAGTACATGACAGTTGTCATGTTTGGATGCAACGGCCTGAAACCGCGCTTGAACGCTTCCAGGTTGGTTGTTGCTTGATTGTCGTCAAGCTGAGTCGCGGAATCTGAGAAGTCGACACCGCCTTGCGGGTCATAGTGATTTTTGGCCCGAGTACAAACGATGTCTGCATCTGAAGAAAAAACTTGTTAGGTGGCCACTTTGTGAGTCCGCATAATTACTAACAATAGACCGGGGCCGGGATCTACCATGGTCATATGAGGATTTTAACGGGAAAGAATACGAAAAAACATTGACTTACCGACACGCTCCTTGTTGAGCGAGCATAGACATGGCACAGCGCGAAAGAAAGAGACTGGAGGCCATCAGGACTAAAGGGTTATATATCATCAGTCAGGTTTCAATTTCAAAAGAGGAACCTGAAATTCACGTGAAGTTATTTTCGTCGCAAAGCACATTATAATGCGCCGGGCGACTCGTTCCAAGGAGCCCCCCGTGGCTCTGCAGATAGAAGTCAAATTCGGTCGGATGGGCGACCTCACGATCAACAACAGTGCCCGCCGGACAATTACCACTCCTGTCCGCCTCTCGCTGGTTTTGAGGGAAGAACCGAACATGATGTCTTTTGCCGACAATGACGACGGTGATGGTCGGTTTGATCTTTAATTCCGCGCAAGCCGCTTTCAACGCCGGAAGTTCTGCGAGGACGTCAGTCAACCCAGTCTGAAAAAAATGGCGTACGGACCTTTGTCCAAAACCTGCTGGAACTGTCCCTCACTAGGTGTATCATTAGGGGACGCATAAGTAAATGTCAAGAGTTATTCACCTTACGCCATCCCTGTAAAATATAATGCGAGTTGGAGCTCCCGTGCCCGGCTTCCTCTCCATTTTCGTTCGGTACTTCATGTACATCTCCAGCACGTACTGTAACAATGTATCAGCACGTACTACCACTTTTGGTCTAAGTTGAAGTACGTACTTTGCTCATGCTCTGGAGGTCATCAATCATCTCTTGACGAGAGGTCTGTACCCTACTAGTTGCAATGTACTTGGCCGTGTCCGAGTCA
This sequence comes from Piloderma croceum F 1598, assembly GCA_000827315.1. Classification (NCBI taxonomy): domain Eukaryota; kingdom Fungi; phylum Basidiomycota; class Agaricomycetes; order Atheliales; family Atheliaceae; genus Piloderma; species Piloderma croceum. Next base: position 540,713 of record KN832972.1, read on the forward strand.
ACGTTGGCGACGAGAGCTGTGAATGAAGGACGTCCGTCTGAGCCAGGGGCGGGATGGATGACATCAGCACCTATTAAATATAATCAGGAAGGAAGAAGACAGGAAGCCAAAGTTATGCCCACCCATAACAATTGTTGGGTTGCGAGGATCTGTCAGAACGGTCACAGACTGCGGATCAGGGATCGTGTTGATGCCTCCCAGTTTGACGTTGATCCTGTAGCCTGGTGAGAAAAGAAATTACAAGATGAGGTCACGCCAAACTCACTTGAGACAGACATTGGCATAGTATTGAGGTTTCGCGCGGAAGCACTTTGCACTCTTCATGCATTGTGTCGCCACACCCATCTATAATACAATTCATCAGAAGAATGATTATGACGGATTCATTGAGTGCCAACCGTGACATCGCCGAAACTAGGAGAAGAAAAGAAGATGTTCAGAACAATATCACAAAGATACATACACGAACGTACTGTTTGACTGCGGTATAAATGTCGTTTCCACCGTCAGGCAGAATGACAACGATCAAGTTCGGTGGTGCTCCTTTTTTCTGTTTGCATTCCACGCCGGCTGCCATCAGTTGCTGGAGAAAATTCAGCCTGAGTACTTCATAAAGATTAAAGAATCCTCACCTCTGATATACGGCCCTGGCCATTCTGCCAAGATATCAAAGGGTTCGGGTCCTTTATTACAATACCTGTAGTGATATGGTAAGAGACAGCCCGTTAGCGCTACGGCGTCAAAATATCACGTACCGACGTCTCTGCAACTAGCCATGAGGCCGGCGGTCATTTCGTCCGCGGATTGCTGGTTGAATCGTTGTTGCCTCTCATACACGACAACGACCCATCGATCAATTGAAGCTGGCTTGTAGAACCGTTTGTCCACCCTAATAATGTATGAATTTAGATTGGTGAGATAAGTAGAGTCTCGACATACATATTCCAAGCTCCATTCATCGGAGTCTAGGGAATAAGTCAGGAGGTGAAGAAGGAAAAGGGAAAGGTGAACAAACAATCGTGGGCTGTTTGCTGGTCGATCCATATTTGAGGACCGGCGCCTTCAATACCCTGGCTTGGATCTTCAAAGGCCCGGATTCGTCGACGAACATTCCAAACTGCCTGACATACTCGGATTGTCCATATGCAAGGACCTGTGGTTAGAATGGATTCAATATATATTGCAGAGAATAAGAAGACTGGAACGGACCGCAAGTCCATTCCTGATGCTTGCAAGACGGTCCTCGGGCCTCTTGGTGGCGAATTCGAGGACGTCCTTCGTCTTCTCGGGGGGAACTTGCTTGCGCATGATCTGACCAGAAGGAACCGTACACAACTCCATAGGGATCAGAGCGCCAGAGCCAACCTGATAGGCTATCCTCAGCATCAACGCCAATATAAGGAGCGCAAAAATATCATACCTCGACACAAAGCACATCGGGAAACTTTAAAGGACGGTTATTCTGAGCACTTCTAAAGTATTCAGCCACCGTGAGAGTACCGCCTTCGCGCATCGTGAATGTGAGGTCACTAGCGCCGGCCGTGGAAAGCTTTTTGATGACACGAGGGGTCCGATTGCTGGGGCCTGTCTCACCCGCATGCTTCGTCAAAACACGGACGCCGGATATGAACCGTTGTAGACGGATCCTCTCCCGATCGGGAAGACCCTTCTTGGGAGCTAGAATATTTGGGTTGTTCATGCCCCGACCCAAGAAATCGAGGCAAAGACCGATGAGAGGGCCAGGTTTGTACATCGTACCGGTTGATATGTCAACATTGACCAGCATTTTTCCAATACCAGGGCGAACGGACTGGAAGTAACCGCGCCACAATTCGAGACCGGAACCGATATCTTTGGTCTCCCTATCGGTGAAAAAAGAACGAACATTGAACGGGTATTTCAAGGTCGGCTCCATCCGTACGACAACGTTCAGGGCCTGAAAAGGGGGCAACGTGAAAAATCATTAGAAGAGAGGCGACGCGGAGAAACGCACAGTAATTGCAGTCAAAACAGTGTTGTCATGAGACTGTTGACCTTGGATGAACCGCTCGAGAACCCTGGATGATTCGGGTCAGAAGGTTTATGTTCAAAATAGAGTAAGCGACTTACACAGGATTGATCTCGGCGACCTTGGTGAGCCGGACCTTGTAGCCTTTCGGACCCTTGCTGCTCGGGTCTCTGGCTGCAACTTGAGCGGGGTCGGCGAGATTTACATCAAACTATATGATATTAACATGAGATATCTAAAAGACAAAAAATCTAGAGAAGATCGGCACCTCCTGGCTCGTGGCGCCGTTTTCGAATGGTAATAGCTGGGGAGCAAACATATTCTTCCTGCCATCGTATACGGCTGGAGGGGTAAAGATAGCCGGCGCTACGTTCTCTTGCAGATGTCTAATGAGATCCATATTAAGCCTGGCAGGAAGAACCTTCTCGGATGGTGAGATAACTATGTTCAAGAACGTCAACTCAGATATACAACCTCAGGATATGGGCCACTTACCGACTGCGATCGCCGAGGGATTGACGCGTTGTCAGTGAGACATTGACCACAACAGAATACCTGACACGAATACGCACCATCGTAGTGATATATCTTGTTTTCCGGGGTACTGATCACGAAGTTGTTCGTAAAGACTGCCAGAGGCTTTCCAGAGCTTCCGTATCCCGGTCTCTTCACGCCGACCTATATATCGTCGTAAATATCAAGCCCGGAAAATGGGAATAAAGGGAATCGATCGCACAGTTGTTATTTGTGCACCTGGCAAGGCAGATCCCATAGAGAGAGAGCTACCGACGATAGCAGGACCGCCGCTACCGTGACCACCGCCACCGCCCCCCGGCCCTCCTCTTCCACCTCGGCCGCGACCCCCACCACGAGACTGCTGCGGGCTGATTCGAGGAGGCATGTCATTTGGGAGGGGGGGCAGGAAGAAGACGTGGGGCGGGGGCTATAGCGAAGACGGGTATATGAAGAGACAATGGAAGCTGCGGCAGATGACCCCGTGCTTCCTTGTTATCGATGGCACCAGATCCGTACTTTGGCAATCGACATGCTTTACATACCGAGCTCGGAACGTGTTGGCTCTATTTGTGCCATCATACAAGATATTCTAAATTCTATATACATTGCTCGCGGACTTCTAATTTGACTCCTTAAGCCAGCACAGAATCTTCGAGTGGCACGCTTGGCCTCTATGTAGTGCTTGGCCGTGGGTGCCGTTTGGCTCGAACAACAGTCCTTTCCGTACTCCATGGGAGTTGAGGTATCGTTTGACGCGCTGGAATCAGTTCAGAAACCGCATAGCACAGACACTATGTGAATGCTTACGTTGGCGTTCATAATACTGTCCCTACCGCCGATGACAAAGAGACACTTTGTCGCGTCTCGAGCATTCGGTATATCTTCATACCATAAAGCATTGGCTGACCAATCGAAATGGCGCTGAAGAAGATTTGCGACACCCAATTCGGTTGAGACAAAGTACCGCATGATAAGTTCAGTACCCTGCAGTAGAAAATGTGCTATTGAGACTCGGGCACATCGAGAAAGATCGAGACAAGAACACTTACCGTTGTGCACGGCCGGTAAATAAAGTTATAGCACACGTCGCCTTCCCATGAACAAAATGTGACGGGATCTACGAAGCATGATCTAGCGACCATCTCAGGATGAGCTTTGAGCATCCACGCATGAGGATACGATCCACTGGAATGGGGATATTTATCAACGCTTGTATTTCGTGCACAATGCTGCTAACTTACTTTGAGTGGCTGACCATTGTGATGCCCTTCCTGCCCGGAGCGAACTGGGACGGCTGCTTATCGCCTTCTATGTTGCGCTCTGGCACCCATCCAAGTTCTTCCATCAATCCCACCATACATTCGACTGTTTCACGTCTTCCCATTGGTGTCAAGAACCGTGGGTGAAATATATCTTGACTGATGTGCGGTTGGAGAGGTATCAGCAAGGGACGATCTGGAAAGGATGACATAAAGTCGATAAATTGCAAATTATATTGCACTGGTCCCAGACCGAGACCATGCCAGAAGACGATGGGACGCTCGCCAGTGGCGGGATTCCAGGTTCGAGGAACCCGGACGAGGTAATCGAGAGAGTTGTATGTTCCACATCGTAGATCCCACCTATACTCGTACCATTTCTTGATAATCCAGTTGCTGATGCCTACTCCTGCATACCAGACGAAAGGGCGCCACAGAGCCGCCTTGAACTCGTCCACGGTGAGAAGTATGGGCTTGACAGCAAGATTATTTCCTTCAGGAATGATACAGCCTGCGCGTTTTTGGAAGAGTGCTAAAGCATCATCCAGAATTTTACGTCTAGAGGCTGGAATGGATTCTATGGATGGGAGAACCGCGTTGTACGACGACCAATACAGCCATTCATATACTTGGTGGGTGCGGATCGACGACCAAGCAACTCGTCCGAACCTGTGCGGATAAATAGGTTTAGGCTCGAGCGGTAAGGGAAGTGTGCGAGAAGGACTGACCAGGTCCTAAGATAATTACGGAAATCGATCGCGCGAGGATCGTCAAATTGCAGTTGTTCGATTTCTTCAGCGGGACTACCCGGCCGGTCCTCATCCAAAGCTTCTTCATCAAAGTCATCTTCTGATAGATTGGCAAGACCGGCTTTCAGCACACGTTTGAGGGTGGCTTGCAGCTCGATGATATTGCCAGGATGAAGCGGTGAAGGGCCAGACGCATGCTTAGCCAGATGGTAGTGATGGATGCTGAAGGCAACCTGTCCGATACGTAAATGTCAGCTAGAGTTGCCAGGGCGGGAGACAAATGGGCACGGACCTCGCACAGGGCTGCAGCAAAGCAAGCATTACCTCGCCAGCCAAAAGACCAAATTATGCCTGTTCGAAGGCAATAGATGACAAAAAACCAAGAGAGGGGTACAATCGACCAGAGTGGTAGGACGGCGATTATTAAGACCAAGAAAAAAGACCGTTTTCGTTGACGAAGGGGGGTAACAATTTCGGGTACATCCAGAGAGGTGGCTTTGCTCATTTCTTGCGAGCGATAATTATGCAGGAAGAGGTATATGGTGGGTAAGGAGTGGAACCGAGCAGATAGCTCGAGAGTGAGGAGATCTTATACTAGAGCTGCGAGGTGGCCATCATAGCCAGAAGCATCTCCGCTTATTCGGAACCTGTTCGCGAGCCTTAGCCCATCACGTGCAACCCAGATCGGTTTACTATCGATTTACCAGAGTTCTCTCCGTTCTCAGTGATTTACTCCGCACGCACGCCGACACCCACAAACCAGCGAGCAGCGAGCAATGAGACGAAATCCCGAAAGATTGCGTCTCTAAGATAGACAGGAATAGTGGCCACGTGCTCGGAACGTGGCGGATCAAGTTTTATTTATTTCTTCATTTTCCGTTCTCTCCGAGGCTTCAACATCTTTCTTTCAACGTCCTGATGTTGCGCAATGCCCTGTCGGCGGCTGCCCGCCCTGTGCTCGCCCAATCTGTAGGCTGGCATATTTATGCACATCGACCGAGCTAATCACACTGAACTAGCGATCGGCAACGACGCTTTCCGCGGGTTTCCCAAGAGTCACTCGGAGAGTATGTTGTCAAGCATTCTTTTAAAACCGTGCAGTTCTTGATGATAGCCCTCTAGCTCCCAACGAAATACGGAGGCGTGTATACGGTTCGTTCCTTGCATCCTTCGGGACTGCATGATCTTATCATATCGTAATAGGTCACCTTGATTCCTGGCGACGGAATAGGTGCAGAGATCACAGACTCAGTGAAAGAAGTCTTTGAGCATGTGAATGCCCCCATTGAATGGGAGCAATACGACGTCTCTGGAATGTCTTCTGCGGGCGAGGACCTGTTTAACCAGGCAATGGAAAGCTTGAAGCGGAATAGGGTCGGACTTAAGGGTACAACCTATCTTTCTTGTAATCTTGCAGGCACCTCATGCGTCGAACACCCTAGGCATTCTGTTCACGCCAATTTCCCAGTCCGGCCACATATCATGGAACGTTGCCATGCGTCAACAGCTTGACATCTATGCATCCGTTGTTCTCTGCAAGTCCCTCCCTGGTTTTCCGACGCGTCATAACAATGTCGATTTTGCCATCATTCGCGAAAACACGGAAGGAGAATATTCTGGTCTTGAACATCAGAGTTTCCCAGGTGTCGTTGAAAGTTTGAAGGTCTCCACGAGGGCAAAGGCGGAACGTATCTCCCGATTTGCCTTCGACTTCGCGTTGAAGAATAACCGTAAGGTAAGCAGTTTACTCCGTTCATACCTTTGTCCACTTTTAAAGAAACATTTAATAGAAAGTCACCTGCGTACACAAAGCGAATATCATGAAACTCGGTGACGGTCTTTTCCTCAACACCTTCCGACGTGTTGCGGAGGAGTACAAGTCTTCTGGCGTCGAGTATAACGATATGATTGTTGACAATACGTCCGTTTTTTTTTTCATTGTGTTTGATGTAAGCTTTTAAAAAAAACTTTGTTTTGCAGATCCATGCAGCTTGTTGCCAGACCAAGCCAATTCGATGTCATGGTCATGCCCAATTTGTATGGGGCTATCGTTTCCAATATCGGTGCCGCTCTCGTTGGTGGGCCGGGTATCGTACCCGGTTGCAATGTTGGCCGGGTCAGTTATACTGTCACGTCGGGGATCCACGCTTGTTCTGAACGTCATCACTCCTTCTCTAGGAATATGCTCTATTTGAACCTGGATGTCGACACGTCGCAAAAGATCTCATGGGTACCAACCGTGCCAATCCCGCCGCTATGATTCTGAGCGCAACTATGATGCTCAGGCACCTTGGGTTTGTGCAATTCACTATTATCATCAACTCCTGACTTTCTAACGTTGCACTAGACTCGATTCAATCGCCAACAACATTGCTACTGCAACTTTTGATGTAATCAACGGTAGGAAAGTCAGGACAGCTGATATGGGTGGTGAGTCTCTTTCAACCTGCGTTCATCAGTTAACTCAATCCGGCTCCTAGGCTCTGCCACGACCTCTGAGTTCACCTCAGCCATCATCAAGAACCTCTGAAAAGCCATCATCTTGTACCTGTTCAGTGTGTTGTAATGGCTAGACTAGACTGTACAACTGGATAGGAAGCTATTGAATAGACCAGTGCTGCACGATACCTTATATGATCGTAGATAGGTCACATTCCTTCACTGTCTCTCTTTTGTCATTGTAGAGAATGTTACATGTTGTGCATCAGAGTCCGGGATTGATGTTGAGATCTACGTCGTCGAACGTTGTGTCTTGATCCAGGGCCGCCTCGTATTCCTCCAATGAGAGACCTCGTGGCTTTTTGCGGTCGGGTTCTTCCTGCTCACCCGAAACATCGTGGGCTTCAAGTCCAGACTGGTCTGGATTCTCAACCTTTACAAAACTTTTGCCGGATTCCTTTGTCTCGCCGACACCCATTGCTTCTTGGCTAATCTCTCCCGGAATTGCCTTCCTTCTAAGAGCCAAAATCTTGTCGCATCTTAACTCTCCTCTCCCTCCCCACCCTTGAACATCGGGCCGAAATTCGGCATAGAGTCCGAACCCTTTCTCATTTAGCTCTTGTGGACCATAGCTATTGGCTAAGAGCCGCAATGCGCCAATGACGTGGGATGTCGTTTGGCGTAGAGCACGAGATACATAAGAGAATGCCGTGCTGGGTTGTGCCGGATTGTTATTAGCGAGTGCACGCCATTGACCTGTCTGTGTTTGATAGAGTGCGCTGTAACAGAAAACTGTTGGCCAGTAAAAACCGCAGATTCTAAGGAGGTACACTGACACTCTATCGAGTCATTGGTGAAATTCGAAGTTACATTGGGAATGTACCTCGAAAAAAGATTGTCAGAGAGTGACTAACCTTCTGCTCATGATGTCGACATATGGCTGTGATCCTCCTTTGGTCGCCTCCATTCCGTTATTCTTGCTTGATTCGAAAATCCCCAGTGAGACACCTTTCGAAATAGCGTTCATCTCTGTATAAACGCTGGCTGCACCACATGATTACTGGGTTGTCACCACTACGGACAAAAGCGTAGAACTAACCAATACTCAATGCTTCCTCCCTCTGGAAACCCATTCGTTCTGCGACAACTGTCGCCCAAGCTGTCATCAACGGGGCGCGGTTTACCACTGTAAATTTGGACTTGAGAACCTGCAAGCAACCATATCAGCCCGCATACAATCAGTCTGAGTCCAAGCGGGATGTATATATAACACACATCTTCGTCCCACACTTCGTTGAACTCTAGACTTCCATACTTTGAGGCTTCGTCGACAGGTCCGTCCGGCAGAAATTCGTTTATATCGTGATCCCGTTTTCGCTTTTTCTTCGTCGGAGTTGTCTAGAGATTTACATGGCACTTAGAGCATGGGTTTCGTGGTCGTTTGTGGGCTCACTAATATTTGGACCGTCGAAGGACCCGGGTCTGCGCTACCATCTGCGCTCGAAGAAATGTCTGCAATTGAAGCACTCGTATGAGAAACTTTGCTCGGTGAGGCCTTATAACCAGCTTTCCGAAACGCTGAAAGAACTGATTTGCGAAGGTCTTTGTCATCGATCCCCGCAGCTTTCATCTTGACATCGGTTAATTGTGATAGCATAGCTGGTGTATTGAAATCTTTGTATCTGTAACTCACTGGGGTCAGAAGACAGGTTGCGTGAAGAAACCAGGAAACTCAGTGACATTTTGCCAGCAACCGCCATAGCTTTGGGGGTTGAGACATTGTTACTCGTCAGTAATTTGAGGAAGCTCGGAAGGGGTATTTTGTTGGTTGAGGTCATAGTCACGGTCTACGATGCAAGTGACTTTTCCGAATCCGACGATACATAAACTTGCTGGAAAAGGAACTAAACACCGGCATTCGATCGACTCGGATATGCGACTCGGTCAGCGAATAAAATGTACCTTGTCATAAAGCCAACCACATGCAACATAGTAAGAGAATTATACATCCTGACGCGGCATTCATTTCTGTATTTTCTAGATTGTACAGATCGGTCTTGTAAGACCAATACTTCAATGTATCTGTATCCGTGCATCTATTTATCGAGGAGGGTGGTGTCAACAATGATACCGGTGACGCGGTAGGGATCTGACGCATTGAGTGAGTATGTGCAACTGAGAAATTTATATAGGAGGCCACTCACCGACATTGGATGCGGGGCGGCGGTCCTCCAAGTACCCAAATCCTTGCGCAGCGACATGTCTAGGGATACGAATCGAAGCACCACGGTTCGCAACACCCGAACTGAAATCACCAATGTGTCCAGTCTCATGACGGCCCGTCAACCTCAACTCGTTGTCTTCTCCGTACACTTCGATGTGCTTGGCATGTCTCTTAGACAACTTCTCGATAGCAGCCTCAATGTGCTTCATGCCTCCGGGCTCGCGCATTTCCTTAGTGCTGTAGTTGCTATGGCAGCCAGCACCATTCCAGTCACCTTGAAGGGGCTTGGGGTGGAAGGAGACCTTGGTACCCCATTGTTCAGCAATACGAACAAGGAGATAGCGAGCCATCCACAGGTGGTCGCCCATGGAAATACCCTCGCAAGGGCCCACTTGGAACTCCCACTGAGACGGCATAACTTCGGCATTGATACCACTGATGTTGATCCCCGCGTAGAGACAAGCGCGATAATGTGCTTCAATGAGATCACGGGCAAAAACTTTTCCGGTACCTACACAAGAGTCATCAGAAACTTGCTTCAATTACGTGAATGAAAAGTACATACCAGCACCGCAGTAGTAAGGACCTTGTGGGCCGGGGAAGCCACCTTTGGGCCAACCGTACGGGGTTCCGTCAGCATCAAAGAGTGTGTACTCCTGCTCGAGACCAAACCACGGGATGTGATCTTTGGCGGCGTCCATGGACTTTTTCGCGTGATGGCGGTAGTTAGTCCTGTTAGGGGTGCCGTCGTTATTGTAACACTCCGCGAGGACGAGGATATTGTGGCCGCCGCGGAAGGGGTCCTTGAAGATGGCGGCGGGACGCAAGTAGACGTCGGAGTCATGGCCAGGAGCTTGATTGGTGGAGGAACCATCAAAGTCCCAGATACGGAGCTGGGAGATGTCGGTGACTTTCTTGCTCACGGTCTACGAGTCCCAAGACGGTTAATACTGGAGAACCAAATAGTTTTGCAACTACCGAGGGCCGAACTAACCGTAGTCTTTGAGCGAAGACCACCATCACCGTCAATCCAAACATCTGAGGAAGAGTCAACTCTACGGAGATAAGATAGGTATTTCATATGTACTTACATTCGGCTTGAACCTTTTCGCCCTGAGGAAGAGCAAGGTATGGGGCTAGCAAATCATTTTTGTAGGGAAGAGAGGCCATAGTGATTAATCTTTTAATGTGAGGAGATATAAGAGAAGCTGGGTGATCTGGTGCAATACGATGCGCGATTTAAAGGATCCTCCATATGTTTACCTATGTTTTGCAGTTAGGCACCGCATTTCACCGATGCCTTTCCCCGTGGGCCATCTTCCTTCCATCTTCCGCCAGCAGGGTCTTTTCGTGTAGCTTGGGGTTCAATAACCAAAAAAAATTTCACAAAGGTTCATTTCTGGGGCACGCGACACCTATCCTTCTTGCTGCGGTGGTCAACTCTCGGATTTGCAACGGATCGAGCTAATGCACTTCGCCGCTTTAGCCGGGCCGTCTCGCACGCCACCCATTACGATCCTCATGCACCGTGCGGTTGTGACCCAACTGAAACCTCTCAAATTTAGATGGAGGGCGGTGTTGAAGGGGTAATTGATATCACATGATTCGACGCCGCCCTTGGCGGCACCCGCTGATTGCCAAATCTGCTTTCAGCTTATTTCCTCCCACTTCCCGAGCTGTCACTGTACATCCTTTTGCGACGATGATCTAGATTACGTCGCTTGGGACTTCATTCCTTATCGTCCAATCAGATTTTGCTCGCTGCAACTCGGTAATCCAGAGGGATGTCTATAGCGCGCATAACCCTATGACTAGCTTACGATCACCGGCTCCTCACAGCCTTCCTCCGTTTCCCTCCCGCTTTGACCGTAGCTGCCCTTCCCCCCTTCAGTACAGTGGGGACCGTCTCGTTGGGTGTTGCGGCTCTGCTACCTGGTGATTCAGAGCCGCTTTCAGACTTGTCGGCATTGTCGACTTCGAGAAGCTCGTCCGAGTCCTTTGGTGCACGGTGGATGATTTTTGAAATTAGATACCTAGCAAGGACGGGTGGCCATGTCCTGCTGATCGCCGCTGGTATAGCACTATCGGTGTCCAGTGGATGCAAATCACCAGTATCATCAACCTAAAACCAAATATATATTCATAGATTGTTCATAGGGCACCACTAAAAAGAACTTACAATGGAAACGAACCCGTTACCTTCGACAACCATATCGATCATTCTGCCACCAATCTGGTTGCCTTCATCATCGATGCGCGGAGTCCCGCCAATAGATACTTTGACCTATAAGTTCTAACATTTGAATAACTCCAGGCCAGAGTTTCGGGATGGGTGCACACCTTTCTCTTGCCGTCGACTGGTATCATCTTCGGACCCCACGCCGCAAGCTTAGCGTTGCCGATGATAGTCTCGATGCGTCTGAGATCATTCTGGTATGTCATGCGTTGGACCGTATACTGGAGAACTGAGGTGAGGAGGGTCAAGAAGACGAGCACTTCCTGTGATACGCGTATTTGTTGTAAAATTAGTTATAACAACGAAATATGATGCAACTTACCGCCATGCCAGGTCGCCAACGCGAGTAATAATATCCTGTCCCTCTCCATCTCGGTACGCCATTTTTGTAAAAATGATCGTATCTAGTTATGCATCCGTTGAATACTTATGCGAGACTGTAACCACATCCACCAACCGTTCACGACCTCTCGCATCTCTTAAAATGGCACCGATTACACCAAGGCGCGCAAAACGTTCGTGGATGCCTTTTACTCCCGGGTTTTTGTCCGGACTAACAGTGACTGGTAAGAGAGAGACACAGAGCAAGCTGGACGATCCAAACGCACTGGAGCAGCATACTCTTCCTCCTGTAGGCCTTACTAATTTGAGCAGTCGAAGCGGTCGATGGGACTTCAAGCCATGAGTAGAATGAGGTTCCTTTGCCTGCAATAAAATGCAAATAAGAAACGACTCCACACATGATAAGGGTCAGTATCACCTTCGGAGGCTTCAAGCTCGCTGACGAGATCAAATATCTCATGGTCTTCCTATACAAGCTCTAATTGGTTTCTATGTTTTGCAAGCATAGACAGAAACAAACACACTTTGTCCCATCTGTTTGGACGCGATTAGGAACAACGTTGGTTAGCATATGACTGGACGCGCTCTGAACTGGATAATCACGCTGATACAGTCGCCACCAGAAGAGCCAGGAGGGCAAGGATCAAGAAGAGCCGCATCAGAAGATGGTGGTTTTAGGCAACAAGTGAACACAAGGAAAGTCCAACACGTGATCGGAAGAAAATAGGCTTCTAGTGCCAAACGCGACTTAGACTCGGTGTTTCATGGCTCCTCGTCGTCGGTGTCCGGTGTGTCGATCCAAGCAATGGCATAAGGAGCCTTCGAGTGGCCTCATTGCCTGTAGTGAAGGACACGTCCTACAGGTAAGTTTGCTGCGCTTCCGCACAAGGTTGGACTTACACCATGACACAGAACTATAGACATGAAGCCGCCGAGGCCGACGACTTGGGTCCCCATACTCTCAGGAAAAGGGCGCTAAAATCGGGGCGCAAGAAGAAGGAGAAGGAGAGTAAAGCGGATCCGAAGTGTGGGTAATCTTCCATTCTTATTTGACGCCAGAATCCAGCGGGAGGTGTATTTGTGCCGGAAGGTTCTCCCGATGACATAGGGTGCTTACTCCTTGGTATATTTCCAGTGTACCATGGTGCCCGTGCGCGGTATCATTATTTTCAATGCCTGCAGCTGCTCCTGCGGAAACAGATCGTAGCTTTGACAGGCCTTTGGAATTTACCCCCTGAGTTCGAAGTCAGTCTGTTTGATTCCTATATTTTTCATTCTCCTCACATCGGCCAGACTATATGCAGAGATGTATGGGCGGTACATTTGAGCCTTCTGCCGAGCCCACCTCCAGCAGAGCCATATTTCCATCTTCAAGAAACCCAAGGTAAAACACAGCCTACCCGCGAGGACGCTGTCATTCCAACCACCGATACACCGCCAGATGGTGAAAATCCATCTGAAGAGTCCGAGGAATCCAGCTCCTCCGAATCCTCAGACGAAGAAGAGAACGAGGATCCTGAAATTGCGGCGCTGTTGCGCGAGAACTCCGCCTCCGGCTCCTCCTCTGATGATGATAGCATTGTTGATCCTGCTTTGAAACTTTCAGACGCTTCCCCACGGCAGGCAGAGAAAAAGAGCTTGAAAAATCGATATGATTCGCCCGCGAGCAATGTTGCCGTATTAACGCTTGCTTGTTGGATGATGCGAATACCAGTGATATGTGCGGATTTCCAGAAGTCAGGCATTTATCTACCCAACTTCTTGCTTTGACAATTGACATCGTTGCAGGATTATCGAGTTGCACGAATTGCCTTACCTCGATCCTGTTCCGCTACTTCCTTCTAAATTGACTTTACATCTAACAAGGCACACTATCCAAATGCTATCGCCTCATGTAGGTGCCGATTATGAATTTATTAAGAAATTTAAGCACTAAACGGCATTAGCATACTCCTAGCACATTGGTCGTCCACAGTCTTGCCTCTCGCCTTGCCAAGATTATGTATTCCTCCCATGGCATAATCACTCCTGAACTGAATGCTGCGCCTATATTGTGGCGAACAATTCGCTGCTTAGGTGGTACACGTACGTACATTATCGTATACAGTCATCTTGGTTTTGACCAGTTCAGCAGCAACTCTATACAACCTTACTAAGAGGCTGGCCTATATTTTGTCCCTACCGCTGACTCTGCACTATTCGCTTGCGCCGAATCTCAAACAAGTGAACAAACGAGATCCGAGCAGTCACAAATACGATAACGTTCCCCCTGAAGTCGCATTTTTGGCGACTTGTATTGTTGTTCTCAAGATGGTATACGGACTTGATGGCAAGATAAGGTACACATACGATTGCTCTGTTTTTGTGATGATAATTTTTTTAATGAATTGCTAGGTTACCCAATACTTCGACCGACCCAGCATGCGCGTTGCCTAGATTGGATGAGTACATCTCATTGCTAAAAAATCTAGATGATGCCGATTCGAAGAGTAAGCACGCAATGTTCAGTTCTGAGACACAAATGTTAGTGCGCGACAGCTTTTTGATCGCTCAACTGATTCCGCGATATCAGGTCTGTTGCATATTTAAGCGGATCGATGACAGATGAGTACCTGGATTTCTGCGAAAAGGCATTAGTGCGGCCGAAGGATGAAAAGACCGGTGAGGCGATTACTTTGATAACATTACTTTGTTCTCACCTGCCCCATAGAGGGGCGAAATCTCCTCGAGGACTATTTTCCCATTAGAAAAGGAAATTCGACTGCTCAAAAAAATATGACTACTCTTGAGGATGTTCCCACCTATCCCAAACTCCGAGCAAATCGTTCGAAAGCCGACAATCCGGAGGCGATGCTTCCCGGACAGCCATACACTATTTTTAATGCGCAGGACGTATTGGGGACTCTACCTGAAGAATATGAGCTGGTAGTCAGTCGCGCAGCTCGGTGGGCTGGGGTTCCCGATGAGTACTTGTCAAGTGTCATTGAACGGTTCGAACGGCGAGTTGTGCGTTGGTGGGATGGCGAGAGAAAAAGATTAATAGAAGCATCAAAGGAGGAGGAATAAGTAACTAAGTTGCGATTTTTATATATTAACAGAGGATTTAACAACGCTTAAGAGGCACCGCTTTGACCAAAAATAGACCAGTTTCTATAAAGGGGTTGGCGCCCAGGCTGATGATGCCGAATGCCTCCTTTGCCGCCCTTGCTCCCCCAGTTGGTTAGCAGCTATAGGCTCTTCAAGCTCTAGCTGCATTAGTAGTCCAACGCTGTTCTGGTCCCTGTTTTATTATTCGGACACGGACGGACACAGAGCTTCTCATTTTCTTTGCGCCATTCCGTTACATCGTTCTCATGTCACTTTGGCGTTTCTCTTCATTTGTAATGTTTTGACCCTTTTATACTCCCCGTCGTCGTTCCTGCGATCTCTCGTTTACAGCCATCTGATTGTTCACCATCATGCGTGGCATATCCTCCATGTTTGGTGCCAAACGCTCCGACAAGCCTCTCGCACCCCCTACCTACGATTCACAACCTCACAGAGGCCCTCAACCCAACACCAAAAAGCCTTCACGGATATTTGGCAGCATCTCGCGCAAAACCATGGTCAACACTCGTCTTACTATTGGTGACCATTCACAATCATCCAGCTCTTCTTCCAGCGGCACAAATAGTCAAAACACTGCAGTGGACGATGAGGGTCTTGTCCGCAGTAATAGTAAGGTCGCCTGGGTGCCGTGGCTAGGGCGCAAAAAGTCGGATATTGCTAAAAAGCCCAGTATTCATCGTGAACAGTGGGATCTCCCACGACCTGGACGGGAGTCTCGCCCTCCACCCATCTTGCGAGTACCACCGGGAGGTCAACTTACAGATGAAACGGAAGATGAATCATCTTCTGAATCCGAAGAGGACGAGTCCGAGGATGCACCCGCTTTAGCTAATACGATCCTCGCCGTCACCCCTTTGACTTTGGCCAAATGTCGCACTAATCTTCGGGCCATGATTGCAAACAGTCTTCAACCTCCGTTTTCGCCTCCCCCTCTCTTACATGTCTCCGGTCAACCCATTTTCCCTCGTTCATGCAATCCTCGTCGTTCCCTCTATGTGCAGGAAACGATGGAGAGCCGAATGCATAAGGCTCGTGTTCTCCGGCGATTAGATCATCAGCAGATCACTCAGGGTCAAGAGCTGTCAATCATCTCATTTGGCATGCGGCCGCCTCCAACTAAGCGCCCTTCCCTACAACTTGATGATGAAACCGTGTCTGCCACGTTTGTAGTGCGTACTTATAGCCAGGGGCTTCAAAAATGGGCCCTGCGCCCGTGCTTTGAAGATAGGGTGGCTGTATGGACACTGGAGGAACGCACAGGAAACGTTCTGCATACACGTGTCACGGGAACGAGTTTCGGGGTTGCTGCACTTGAGATATCTGAAGCTGTAGATGTGTTGGCGGGTGCGATTTCCGAAGAGTCAGACTTAGAAGCACCCTCGACAAAGCCCAACAGTTCACTTCTTACTGGTGAGTTGTTGTCCGATATTTGCTTCTTACTTGGCTGAATACGCTCTTTTACGTAGCACCTCAAGCACGAAATGCACCTTGCCTTCCCTCGCCCCTTCGCATGGAACATAGTCCTCCACCCTCTATTTCCTCCTCGGGTGTGCCTAAATCTGATTCTCGTACAATGCCCGCCGTTCCGACCGTGAAACGCGGTGTTCGTTTTGCCGAAGACGACAAAGAGGATCAAATCCCTCTTAGTTATGTTTTGCGTATTAAGAAGAGACGCGAGGACAAAGCCAGATTCCTTCAGGAGGAAAGAGAGCGACGAGTATTCGAAGAAGACAGAGCTAGGCAAGACGAAGAACGGCTGCGGCGAGAAGCAGAACGGCGAGAGTGGGAGAAGGAGAAGCAGGCATGGGAAAAAGAGAAGAAAGCTATTGATGAGGAACGACGACAGCGCCAGTACGCTGAGGAGGTCGTAGCGGCCAGAATCAGGCGTGAAGCGTCACGTTCAGGTCTCTACGCCCTGCCTTCTGCACAGGAGACACAATTGCGCGAGACTAAACCCGAGCGATTGACTCTTGATGTTCCTCGTATCCCACGGAAGCAAGCCTCTGAACCCGTAGTTGCCACCTGGGGTTCAGGTTCGCCGTACACCAGCTCCCCAGGGAGTTCCAATCCGCCAAGCGCCAATGGTGGTTCGCCATCTGCGAGTGGCTTTTTTTCTTCACGCCCGCCGTCTATCAATTCTGCTAACACGACCTTATCATCGGCCGAGGATCTGCAGCAGCAACGCAAGAATACCAGCAAACGCAGCTCATTAGGTTTAGATCACCCCTTAAGACAGGCAAGGGACCGCACGTCCCAGTCGTATTATCCGGCGTGGTCCAATAACTATCTAGTCCCTCCGGTCTCCCCAATGCCCGGATACCATATGAATATGCCATTGCTACCACCAACTCCGCCGTTCATGATGGAGCAGAATCGTTCCCACTCATCCAAATCGCGTTCTAAAAGTCGTTCTTCCTCCCCACATCAAACACTGGCGGTTTCACACTCCAACAGCAGCACGGAGAGGCATTCCTCGACGCAACGTAGTAATACATCCTCCACTCGCCCCGAGTTGCAGCGTCACCGCAGAGGGTCGAGTGATGACGCCCTAGCAGATGTTCAGAGACCTTCACTCCCGGACCGACGATCTGGAAGCGCCGCTGATATTCACAGAAGGTCCAATCCTCGACACAGCCAACAGCCACACCCACCAGTTGCTTCGCGTTCACAAAACATGTGGGCTACGCCGACATCGCAACACGGCGACTCTCGCGGCCGACTCCCATCAAATCGGAGGCAAAGTGTCATCACCTAGTACCAACCGCCCATAGACTTTAATTTACCAATTCTGAGCATTTAACCAATGTACTCCCACACTCATTTACAATGCCTGCACTCATTACCCTGCATATCCGGACCCTGATTGGTTTCACTCCCGATTTATCTTACCTCTCGAACTTCGATTATGCTCACACATTTCAGATTTAATCGCGCTCTGCCCTTTTTGATTTCATTGCGTAATCATGAACTTTACAACCCTCGCATCATTATTGTCACATTAGTGCTCATCTCACTGCATACCGCTTATTTCGTTCGAGTATTTAATTCGAATTCATAAAATGGCGTGTAAAATATATTGCAAATTTGCCCGGACAAAAGCCCTGTAAGCATGAGTAGGTAAAATGTACATTATATATACGGAGGAAGATGGTTAATTAACATGGAAAATGTAGCAACGTACATATGGATAACCCAAGAGATACAAGAGAAACAGTACATGACTGCGAAGTGTCCGTCACGCCATTCCACCCCATGGCCCCCTAATCCGTCGAGCTAGTTGAATGTCACGTTGCATGATCGTTACGCGCTTTGCATGTATGGCACAGAGATTTCTACAATCATGATGGGCGTCAGATACTGCAAACATGAGGACAGGACAGATATTACGCGTCTTCAAACAGGTGAACAAGATAAGCTTCGGTGGCCTCCTGAAGTGCCAGGATCGCCGAGCTCTGCCATCGCAAGCCTGTGTCTTCGTAATCATTCATGTCTGTCATCATGTCCAAAGCGATCTCTCGAACCTTCACAAAGTAAATTCAACATAAGTCAGAAACATTATCTGCTCATGATAACTTACCACTCTGGAGAAAGGAAGCTTTTGAATAAGCAAATCGGTGCTCTTCTGATACTTGCGTATCTCACGCAGAGCTACTGTGCCAGGACGATAGCGATGCTTCTTCCTTTGCCCATCCCCTGCGCCTGATTGTCCTGCAGTCCTCAGTGTTCAAGTGAGTAAAGCGTTGTTATGATGAGAAGACGTACGTCCACGAGGACCTGCGGATGCAACTTCATCCCTCTGCCTGCGATTCGGTGGCTTGCCGCCTGTGCTTTTCCTAGCAGTGGCCGCCTTAGTCTTCTTAGCTGGCGCTGGTACAGGGCTTGAGTCTGAGCTGTCTTCCTGTCTCCGCCTGGACCCAGAAGCAACGTTTTTGTGTCCTTTTTGGACAGTCTGGGCCATGGAACAGAAAGAAAGGAACGTTAAACAAGTTCAACTGGTTCCGCATTTGGTTCCAAGTTGTAAGTGGAACCATTCATACCAAATCGAGCCTGAGACCGTGCCGACAGCTGAACTTGCTTTTAAACCGCCTTCTGGGTTCTGCTCTCAGTCGCTTCATCCGATTTGCTTTTACCTCTGCATTTTCTGAGGCTAATGGCACCTGTTGTACTGGGATATTTTAGGTATACTGACATTTGGTTTGAATGGTACATTGTAATTATTCCCCATTTACTCGATCACTGAACAATACCGTGCTGAAGGCACCAAGCCCTCCCGAACAAAGAGGATGGCAGTCCCCTGAAAGCCATCCTTGCTCACGATTCCCTGGTTCATCCAGATCATCCTTTGAGAAATGGAAAGCATGGCATTGAAATGTATATGGGTGACTATTTGTGTCAACTTGCCGTTTCGTTTCGTTCAGCATTGAAATCTTGTGTAGGAACGCTTCAGAATTTTGAGACGAGGCTTCTGTTCTCGTCAGCCCAAGTGGAGTATATACGGGCTTGGCTTTTTGCCACAAAGTTGACCAAGACTTTGATACCTCTCCCATACTCTGATTGTCTTTTAACCGAATCAAACTTGAGGAACGTATCACCCATCTACTTCTCAAACGGTGGAGAGCTCCGGAACTCTCTCAAGGTATCTGATGGCGCGTCTTATGCGTAGACATCATTTATAGTTTCGATGCCAGAAAATCGAAAAGAACAACAAACGCTTGAAAGGTGCCAACCCCATACTCAAATCGCGCCGACAGACCTTCGAGCTTGTTCGAACATTTTATGCTGACAAAGTCGGAGTATGGTGTGCATGCGACTTCGAGGCTTGGGACAGAGATCATTCGTAGGTCTTCCAGCCAATCCGTTTCCGTGTAGGCTGTTGATACCATATTTAGGCTACTCACTGAATTCGGTTGGAGCTTGGTGCGATGGAAAGACGGCAAAGAGATCAGCGAACAAGGACATCTCGTTGTTCAAGAGCGAAGGAATTATAGCAACACTTACGTCCCGAACAATCGCGAGGTAACGATCCCTTGTTTACCAACACTGTTCAACCATTTGACGCGTACGACCAGCGCTATAACTTTGGAGAAACCGAATTCATTGACAAAAACCAGTTCAAAAAAAGAATCCAGGGTCTTATATCCGATCTTACCAAGAATGGTCCACTTTACCTCGTTTTCCATGACAACAATCAGGACATAAAGTGAGCCATCCCATTTCCACTCATTTATCCAACGCTGAACCTAAGTCGACTAGATACCTCAATTCCAAGGCTGTCGAGGCGCCTTTGACCGGCCTTGCCTACATGTTACCAGATGCTACGCCCGATGACGGTATATGGGTGATTGACACGGGTGATTTATTCGCCGCTTTGGAGGGGGAACCAGGCGGCAATAAAAGAGGTCTAGAACGCGTCTGCAGACACCTTCAAATACCCACAGAGTGGTTGCACAATGCAGGCAATGATGCGCATGTTTGTACTCTGCTGGAGACACGAAATCGGCCATACTGATGTGTTCAATTGCAGTACACTCTGTTGGCGTTGAAGACTATGGCTTCGGGCGATCCCGTCGACCTACAGCGGGAGAAGCGCTGGCCCAACCGTACTGGAGAAGGAGCTCCTCATGCCCCAAAAGGAGTCAAAGTGGAGTTTAAACCTTGGGAAGAAGATAGTGACTTCTCCGATCAGGAAGGGATGGTAGGCTACGAACCGGCAGGAGGCATGGGATCCCTCGACATCAGTAACGACGAATAAGAGTGCATTTCCCTGCCAGAGGGTTTTTGAGATGTGTAAGATATATGTGATCATCATTTCTTGTTGTTTTGGATGGGCATCAAATATTTGTAGTAGTTGGAGTTTCTTTGTTTTGTAAACTACATCCCCGATGTACAGTATTTTGCGTCATCTCTCTGTTGGTATTTAATTACAACAAACGTGTTTGAACGCATCCCTGGCATCTGCACCTCTTTCAGGGAAGCGTGTATTATTCAGACTAGTACTTGTTATAGCCATGCGAAATCTGTATACGTAACTAGGCAAAGCAACTGAGAATAACTATCGAGTCAGTCCTCTTTGATATCCTCATCATTATCCCCATCATCTTCGTCTTCGGATCTTACGTCGTCAACCCCTGCGCCTGCGGCCTTGAGGGCGCTGTGATGTAGCTCTCAGCATACATGCCTTCGACTCCGAAGAGTTGATGCACTCACCGGACAAGAATGCGCAAGATCAGGTAGTACCAAAAGAGATTAAGGACCTGAAGCGCAGCGATAGGAAAAGCAATCTGGTACTTCATCCACCAGACGAGCCAAACTCCATCTTGCGGCGACCATTGTTTAGAGGCTTCCCTGTAAACGTTTTAATGATGAGGAATTATGTCAAATTTGGCAATAACATACGGTATCAGATCAAACTGAGTCCATGTCGACCAAAGCATGACGAGGTTGAGCCAATGTCGGAAGTACCTGTTGACAACGCGCATCAGATTGTAAGCCCATCAAACGGAATTATCGGTAAACTAACGTCCAAACAACAACAAAAATGGCAAAGCTGGCAATTTTGGTATTTTCCCATCGCATATAGTTGAGCAATTTTGAGAACTGTGGGGGGTAACCAATGATCAGCGATTAGTGGTGCTGGAAGACAGAAGGGTCAAGTCTACGTACAGCTAGGAATGCGTCGGGTATATCCATACTCATATAAACAGCATTGCCAATAAGTGTAAGGTTAATGAGATAACTCCATCTGTAGCACTATTGTCTCAGAAACGTCAGTCACGAGGTCAATGAAGCTTTACACGGACCCGATTAACCATAAAGTGACAAAATGGTGGGCAACGAGCTCGGCATAATCTTTACGAGGCTTCTCGAGCTTCATCAACAGAACAAGAAGTTCTTGGCACCAATGTGCGGCTTGCATGAGGTAGTAGCGTTTGAGTTCCGGGTTCATGTCCCAGTGTGGATAGCCTAGTTGGCGAGAGTCAAGACTGCGAGCGAAAGAAAAAAAAGAAAAAAAACCCACCGATCCAGTAGTACTCTGACCGATACCACCATGTCGGCAGTTGGGACATGATGCGCTATCATGCATTTCGTGTCATTCACACGCATGAAAGAATATATTGGTAAGAACTCACGAAGCCCCAAGCCCCCATCACGCCGAAATATACCATAGCATATCCTTGCTCCCCGTACCTATCAATTTTTGTTTGCTTATTGAGACCAAAATACCGGGCGAGGGGCCTGCAAACTGAGATGGTGATGGTTTGTCGGGCAAAAGAGAAAAATATGATGTAATATGCAAGGAAAAGCAGGTCCAGGTACCCTTTGGCATAACGGGGATTGTCAGGGGAAGACGTTGGGATGTAGTGGGATATGAATATGAGTGGTGCAAATGGATTTGGCAAATCTTTGGCAATATATGGAGCGAGAATCTCCCAATTGATGTACAATACGACAGGGATGAGAAGCAACTTGAGGGCAGAGGCTCGACGGATTCGATGAGCGTTGGGCGTGAAAAAATGATAGACAGTGTCTCACCAGGTTCAACCGCCCATCGTAATGTTTTGATATCGTACCACAGGCTATTTGCAGAGGCTCCTTGGTTGATTATAGCAAAAGCGTGTTTTGGAGAGCCGGCAGACGAGGGATTGGTCCCTGGGGTCATTGCGTTCACAGGTCTAATGTGCGGATCAAAGTCAACAACCGAATATTAGGATACATGCAACCTTGAATACGGACGTCTGGGGGAGGAAAGGACCTGCAAGGTGATGTGCGGGGTCGGTCCTGTTCAAGCATCAGGGCCGCTCAATATCCTAAGAGCGATAACTTGAATACATACTCAATTCGCATCATAGATCCACCACGGTTCCGTCTTTTGGCCACGTTTACTGGTGCTGCCATGGGTGGACGACAGGACCAGTTGAAGGCGGGACCGAATTAAAGTACGGCCTCACTCGGCTAACCAAAAGCAGACAGACGCGTATACGTAACGCGTCGCCAGACACTCACTGCACTGGCCACCATGTTCCCCACTCTCCGTCTGTTCCACGATCTAGCATGCCCCGACAAGAACACCTGTACACGGCCAACATGTTTATTTTCACACCGCCCAGATCTCCCCCCTCCACTGTCGCTCATCGTCCCCTTCGAAGAACGGGCTAAACCTAGTGCATCTACGTCTAATCATAACGGTGGTGCGACTGTACCTGCAAAGCGACCTGTTGCAAACTCCCCGCTAAGTACTGGCAGCCCGATCGTCGAGCCTCCAAGAAAACTTCAAAAGTTGAGCTCAACTCAGAAACAGGTTGCGGCATCAAGTACATCATACACATCTGTAAGTTGCTATCATGTACTTTACGCCGCCGTTTCGGCGGCTAAGTGTCCTCGGGTTCAGAGTGGCGCTCCAGTCCTTAGAGTCAATGTTGCTCAATCAAAAGTAGCGGTTCCTGTCCGACAGGTAGGATGAGCTCGCCATGTACTCTGTCCTACTCGCCTAATCCTCTCGGCATCCAGGCAATGGTGAAGAACTTATATGACCATTTTATCGTTCTTTATGAAACGATCCTTCCAACCAACCCTAATCTGGCGTCGGAACATGCACTTCGACAGGAGGATGAAGTGTACAACAAGTCTAACAAATTAACCTACCGCAATGTATGGCATTCCTGCATGGTGGCCTCAGATGATCGTTAACCACTTTATGTCTATTCTAGGCAGTTATCAGCTCAATAGCACGCCTCAAACGTCGTCCAAAACCGGATTCAGCCTCTCACCCATCTGTCGGAACAGAAGGAGAGCTTGTTGCGCGAGAAGAATCGCGAAAGTCATTAGACTCGTTACGCATCACTCGGGACCACCTGCTGCCTTTATTACTATCAATGGACGACATGCGCAATTGGGGGTATATCATTGACATGCCTGACGGACCTGGAGGATCAAACCCCAACCTGGAGGGATACACAATGAAGTGCGAGCGCTGCAGTCAACCGTATATGGTCAGGTCAACAGCGCTGGCCGATGAATGCCTCTATCACTACGGAAAACAGTTCAGTCAGAAGGTAAACGGTGAGAATTTTGGGCGTTCACTAAGCCAGCACCTAATGTTTATCATTTGTAGGTGAGAAATTACGGTTATATACGTGTTGCTCAAGACCAACGTCCGAGGAGGGAGGATGTGTCAGAGGCCCGCATGTCTTTTATGAAACAGACCCGCAGGCTTTGCATCTACGACATGCCTTTTCATTCTCCAGACAACCCGTAAACAATGAACCTTCGGCATCATCAACTTTCGCTGATACAGCGCTCGAAGTGGCAGCCATCGACTGCGAAATGGTGTATACTACCGGAGGCATGCGATGCGCACGGGTATCCGTGGTCGATGGCACCGGCTCAGAGGTATTCGACGAACTGGTACGAATGGACGACGGCGTTGAGATCGTGTATGTTGATCTTTGTCGCATTGGTTCATTGCGACTATCTGATAATCGTGAACAGCGACTACATCACCCGTTTTTCTGGCGTGACACCCGAGAACCACGCGAAGGCTGTTCTACCATTGACGTCAATACGAGAGTCCCTAGACTCATATATTAATTCCGACACAATTCTCATTGGGCATGCTCTGGATAACGATCTCAAAACGTTGCGGATGATTCACAGTCGATGCGTCGACACTGCGATACTGTTCCCACATCGGGCAGGTCCACCTTATCGGCGAGCGCTCAAGGATCTGTGAGTCCCTAGTTGAAGTTTGTTTGTGTCGTCGCTGAACTGTGACACGGATCAGAGTAAAAGAGCACCTCGGGACCTTGATTCAGGCGGGTGGTGGTTCGGTTGGGCATTCATCTGTAGAGGACTCGATTGCGACGCTGGACCTCGTTCGGTGGTATATTTTGAATAAACCCGTGCCAAAGAGGGTCATGCGACAGGCCAACGCGGATGGTAAATGACTGCCAATGCGGTGATTTCATGTTCAGCAGTTGGCTTGTATTTAAAACATCTAGCGAAATGCCGGCAGTGTGCTTTGGTGGCTACATATGCACATCGAACTCTTGGAAGAACGGTGATCATCCGATCATGGGAGCTGACGAAGTAAAAGATACAGATGGTATGCAGTGTCGAGGAATAGGATACAATGAAATCTAACCGTGTCGCGAACCTAGTCGTGCCATCGTATCTTCGCTATTCTCTTGTTCTTCTACACTGTCGGATTGTGTAACCTTGCGTTGATGGAACTCGCTTGAAAAAACTATGTCCGGATGACAAGGGAAAAGAGACCTACCACTCGCAAGACAGACTTCTTGGATGACTCTTGCAGTTCACCAGCTATAATGAGCTCGTCCAGGATCTAGTTGAGCTTGTTAAGAATAAGAAAAGGAGGAAAAGTTGTATGATCACGAACTGCGTATGCCTTCTGGAAATTGAAGATGCTAACAAGAGAATTAGCTCAATTGCCTAGTCGTAGGATTCCCGCTCACAGATCAAGCTCGCACACCTGGCATGAATCATAAATTATGAGTCGAGAGAGACCGTAAACCCTGAAACGTGCTTACGTTTCCAAAATATCGGTCCAGTACTTCGACATAGCGATGGATGATCTCCAATGTCACTAGCTCGTTGTCTCCAGGCCCGATGCCGCAGACGAAGAAGAGCGACGCATACCGACGATATACAACTTTCGAGTCTGCAAAATACTCCTGAGAAGGACTGGGAAGATTGAATTTAAACTCGAAAGCACCTTTGTACTCGAGGAAGTTACACATGCGCGTTCGGCGTGCAAGAACAAGTTGTGTGACATCTTTGACGATTTTTGTCTTCTGCTTGGGGGGCATTGTGGTGAACCATTTAGACAATCGTACTTTGCCTATCGATCCAATAGGTTAATTCAGTATACTGAACAAGCCGCAGAGCTAACGAGCCTTGACGAGACACCAGTAATATGTAGTTGATCATCGTGGTTAAATAAGTTTACTGAGCGCTATTGAGCGCCTATGATTTCTTAGATCATTTACTGATAGCCTCATGTCTGTATAAAACCAACCGGGTCTACATAAAACGATTGTGTTCAATGTAGCAACCCTGCTACCCAATATTCTAAGGTTTGTATTAATGACTGCTGAACCCTAGGCATTGTGGGGAGCCAAAGTGCGTGTGGAAATATGTATGACAGATCTATATAAAACAAGTTGTTAGGATCGAATTGTGTATCATATCCAGATACGTAGTAAATGCAGTCATATTAGATCAAGAAAGATTCACTGGGCTCCACCAATTCCCTGAGGAAGTACGAAGGGGTTCCCTCACAACCACTTTTAAAGTCATCCTGCCAATGGAACTAAGGAAAGTGACTCACAGTGCACCGAAATAATGGCCCAAACAAGAAGGGTTTGCACCAGGTAGAATTCAGGCAGAAGGGCGCGATGATTGCGGGTGGGAGGAAGGTGCAGCCAGTGGTCGTTGCTGTTGTCTTCGCCAAGAGAAATAATCAAATACAAATGTTTGTAGCAGACCGAAAGTTGCTGAAGATACCCAGTAGAGCACCACGCTCTAGTAGGGAGATATAAGGGAGCATAATATGAATCACCAAACAAGATGACTTACTCCAGGCACCAAGCAGGCTATGCAAATACGGCCCACAGAAGCAAATCTTAAGGCAGGCTTGACGAGTCTGCTCCATTCATATCTGAACTCGTTTGCTCTGACTGCTTTCTCAAATCTTGCGTCCGCCATAGCTTTCTTGCGCCGATCTGCCTCCGTCATAAACCAGTTGGAGCTCTCGACATTCGCTAGAGTGAGGCAGCCCAGAATGATTGGAAGCATGTCGGTGCGATCCGCAACTGACAAACTGGTCAACATCAGAAAGGATTCCAAGTCGAAGGGTGTTGGAGATTGCGAGAGATGGCCAAGGACGATAGTACTGCCGACGAAGAGCGGTAGCTGCGTTATAATCGGGAGGAGATATGTCCCTAACGGACGACAATTATGCTCTCTCAGCAGTTGCTTGCGGCGAACGGCCAACTGCGAATATTTAGTTAACGATGGAAGATGCATAAAATGTGGATGGCATATCTACCATTTTTCGAATCCGTTTCGTCCATATACCTTTGTACTTTAAGCTCAATGCGGCCCTTGTCTTCTTATTATTGTAGTCTTCATACGACACGTTGAAAGTACCATCCTCCTGCATATTTTGCAATATTTCCTCCCTTAGTTTTGGTTCCATCGCCTCTAATGTGGGTTCCACTATTTCTTGGACCCTGCATTTGCGCCTTTGAGCCTAAGAGTGCGAAGTATATTAGCAAGGAATAGGACTTCTGTCACATACGTACCCATATTGAAATTGGTACTGTAAAGGCAAGTCGGGATACCACTGTAAAGAGTATGATTGTCGTGGAATACAGAGGTAAGGACGAAGGGAATGGCAGAGTAAGGGCTAGATCTAAGAATCCTTCGGCCAGTGGCTCTACTGCCGAAGTAAAGACCGTTCTCAGCGATTTACGAGGGCCATGACCCGTTCTCAGTAATAAACGAGAACGTCGATGGTAAAATGGAGGAAGAACACGTTTCGCTGCGAACATGAAGGGAGGCAACTCTTCAAGTTGACGCATCCATTATGTAAATTCACTCATTCAATTTTCCGGGACTTCCTTTCATGTTGGCACGAGAGCCTTATGCAAAATCTCATAAGGACATCGTCAAAAGCGAGCATGTATAAGAGCGAAAGAAAAGTAGAGAGCATGCGGTGCACTACAGCATATCATAAATTTAGATTTGCGGAAAGCTATCTCCACCACAACCAAGTCGCCCTTCCATCCCAATCGCCTATCACCATTAAAACGCCAACTGATGCGGGAACTGGCCCTTCGACAAACCCCAGCTCGCTTTGAGGTATTTGGCCATGTTTTCTGTCTTTTTGAGGGTTGCGATTATGGCCTTGTCGATCTCCTTCTGGTCAGTCGACTTTGCTTGGGGAAACGGCTCTTTCTCTTTGGGCTTGCCCTCAGAGAAAAATTCGTCTTCTGCTGACCTAGGGCTTTTATTCGCAGCTTTTGCAAAGTAACCATCATTGATCTTCTCATGAACCTGTAGAAAAGGTTCCAGGTGAGACACATGCCTAGTGAAATAATATCGTCGCACCTTAATGCCATCTAGCTGGATCTTTGTTGACGTAGCGATGACATAGGCCTGATTGACACGTCGCAATGGCACGCCATTGACCTTGAATGGTCCTGTCACCAACAACAACCCACTGTCCAACTGCTTCAAAAATACAACTCTTTTCCCTCTGTATCGGCCCGCCAGCAAAATCAGAACGGTACCAGGTGTGATGGTAGAGCGGAGTTTTGTGGGTTTGGGTGATTTGCGGCTCCTCTTCGGCAACCGGACGTCTTCGGCAGGGTAGAATCGGGGTGCTTTGGATGTGGGGACAAGACGTTTGCCGCCGTTCTTGTCACCACCCACCTGGACCTCTTTGTGGCCCGCGGTGGGTTTGTCGGATTTGTTGACAGCCATCTGAGGAAAGTAGTCAGTAAGGACCAGGTGAAGAGCGAGTTTAGATAAGGAGGAAGCAAAGCCAGATCGTCATCCAAGTTGAGCCATAGTATCCATCGTTTCCGCGACGAATCCACCAACTTTACTCTACTTTGGCAAGACCAGCAGTAGTCCACCTCCTGTTAAGTCCTTGAAAGGGCAAAGATGGAATGCTCACGTCGTAGATCTTGAAAACCGTTGATGGGGATGGGTTCGCAGCACCCAATACAATCTTGGTGGCGCACATTATTTGTGCCTAATTGTTCCCGTTTCCTTTCTCGATCACGATCGCCGTGGCGCGCCGCAGGCTGGTACTACTGCAATCATGTCAGAAGCACCCAAAGGTGGGTCAATTTGTACACATGCATCCATCGATACTCATCATACCCTCAGATGATCGTCTCATCGTGTGGTTTGACATTGATAATACCCTTTATCCGGCAAGCGTCAAGATGGCAGAGAAAATGCGCGAAAAAATACATGGTCTGCATTATGATCTTTTATGCTTATGGAACTCCGCCTCACCTTCTAACTAGCCTATTTCTTGGAACTAATAATTAGCTCCAGAAAGCGTGGGGATACCCCTCCAAGTGACATGGATCCAGAACAAGAAGCAGAAGTCATGCATACGGCATACTATACCAACTATGGGCTCGCATTGCGAGGACTGGTTCTCAATAATCACAACGTCGGTAAGGGACAGTATTTACTAAAGTTGGGCTTCGAACTTTACGTTCCCACAGACCCCTTAGATTTTGATAGGAAATGTGACGGCTCTTTACCGCTGAAGGAGATGATCAAGCCAGATCCTTCTCTTATTAAACTGTTCAATGATATTGACCGGAGCAAATGTCGAGTTTGGGCCCTAACCAATGCATACATAACAGTAGGCTGTGTCATTTTATAATATTTAATTGTCTTTTTGACCAGGTTGTTGAAGCATGCGGAGCGTGTGCTGGAAATATTGCAGTTAAAGAACCCCAAGGAATCGAAAACAAACGATATATCAGAAGACCGAGTAGAATTCGAAGACCAGATAGAAGGTGTTGTGTACTGCGACTATACTTCTCCGAAGTTCGAAAGCAAGCCTGATCCCGAGTTTTATCGCAAAGTAATGCATTCTTTCCGCTGTAGTCGAACTGTCAATGCTTATTATTATGCCACACAGGCATTAATACAGGCAAATGTCACGGACCCATCCAAATGCTTATTCGTAGACGACAGTCGAATTAATGTAGAAGCTGCTAAAAAGGAAGGGTGGGGTCGCTGTGTTCATTTTTACGAACCTGAACTACAGTCGCCAGGTGACAGTGAGCAAGACAAAGGTGCTGTGGAACATGATGTAGTGGTCATCAGTAATCTCGAACAGCTGAGGGACCTCTGGCCTGATATCTTCAAGAAAGCCGTGTAGCTACAGTGTTCAATAGATGTGCACATGATCTCCGTGGTAAGGATACAGTCAAATTGTCCCGTGTGCTACTATGACATGACGAATGCTACAAACTGCTCAGAATAAAATCACGGTCACGACTTGCGATGATTCTGTAACTTCTAAGATAATACCATCATAACCGTGCAAGCCTGCTCATTCCGCGCTTAAATGTAATGTTCATTTCAATGAGAACGCTATACTTACGTGTAGTTGGGCTGGGAAGGGTCATGCCATTCTCATCATCGGTGCGATCGAGGAGCATCGAAGGCGGGGGTTCACGTGGACTTAGGAAATGACTGATTGTTTCAAACTTAACGGTGAATTGTGAACATTTCACTGCAGTAAGGAATGCAAGAGCACTCACCCGGTCGTAGAAACGCATTCGCGGTGGCGTGTCTAAAACGCTGTGAGCTGAACGAAAGTCATGATTAAATACCGACTTACCATCCTCGTCGTCCTCTGGCCGCCCTTCAATGTCCCAAGGACATCGTTTATATCGCTGAAAAAGAGGGGATCCAGGCTGTTGTGCAGGTTAAAGAAAGCGGTCAGATATAGGAATTAGCACTGCCTACCACGTTCGTATGCAATATGATCTTCTGAACAATGTGTGTGCTGCCAGAGATAAGGAACTCGATGCCATGTTGGAAGTAATTGTAGAAATCTAGAAATTAGTTAGTAATTCACTTCGTTTCTGTGGGAAGTAAAATGCACAATCTGTATCATCGATGTCGTCAGACGAACGACTTGTGGAGTGTATTGTCATCCGGTCATCTTCTTTGTAGTGTACTCGAAGAGGAGGTCCAAGAATGACGTTCAGATCTTGAGCCTTTGTTTCTCCTATGCGTATGTGAATCGGCTGAGCAGATGCAGGATAAACATGAAGGGTGACTCCATCATTGACCTGAAAGGAACCTTTGGTCAACAAATAGCATATTTATGAAATTCAAATAGTTCACTTTTACGACAGCTCGCGCGATGTCTCCAAACATAACAGGACACTCCATAACTTCATCCAAAGCATCCCTATCTTGGGCATCTACTCCCTTCTGACCTATAATGACCCGTTTCACTTCCTGCATCCGATCTTCTGAATGTTTGGCGTTGCTCTTCAAACCTTCGCCTATGACGTCTTCTTCAAAACTGAACAACACTCCGGGGTATCGTAGATCATCTCCAGGATATGTCGGACCAAAGGTTCGACTGATGCCGACCTTGATCAGGACCTCTTCGTTAGATGACAGAACCGTGTCCCTGTATCGTAGCGTAACCGGAGGGTTTGGATCACGTAATTTTCTAAGACAGATGGTATGCAGACGTTGATGATAGCCAGAAAATAGCAGGTCAATGTGAGGTCGTAGATGAAGGATGATCGGGGTTATAGACGAAGTATCTGGATCGTATTTGATATCTACTTGCGGGAACATGTGTTGCAGGCTGCGTAGCATATCAAGCACAGTCCATAGCGACGAGCCCAGTTCAAACATCTGCGTACGTGGTCAGTAGTGTAATCTAGAGTCAAATATGTCGAGTACTCACTCCGAGGCCTGCGCCGGGTCTGATGTCGAGGTCAATTGAGGAGAACATAGTACAGGAGTCAGGCAAGCCTAATCTGGAACGCGACGCGAGGGTTGTTGCAACTTGTCGGCAGTTGTCATACGGTCACGGTGTTGAGTCGACAATTTGAACTGTCACGGTCGCGTTGATTGGCCACGACCACTTTGCTCATATCTTTGTGGATAATATAAGGTACAGAGAAACCGGGGCAAGTCGTATCGAATCATGGCTGATCCTCGTCAACGGACGATAATCAAGGCAAGTGCCTCTGGATTCTAACAAGCAATTAACTAACAGCTTGGACCAGGTCTTCCGAAAATACAGCCATTCTCTCGGACCGGATGCACTTGAGGTGCTGGAGGATATTTGCGATCAACATGGGTTTGCGGATAATGAGATTGAGCGCATCATGGAGACTCTCGCGACAGAATACAACAAGCAGGATGGTGCGTGATCTGGACGACCAGTATGCACTGCTCAACATTTGCATCAGACGCTGCTATGAAAGTGTCCCTGGAGGTTCTCGGTAGGGTATATGATAACATGCGGAATCAAGGGGATAGGCCACTTGAAGATTCCAAAGAAATGCTTGACCCTGATAGTCATCTGCATGTCGTGGACGCCTTCGATATGCCTCTTTGGCATTGGTCCGGGGAGCGTGGTACCTTCGAAAAGTGATTCGTCATACCTTCATCGCGTTTGGCTTTCCATTTAACATTCCGATCCAACAGAGCTTCACATCCTCTGACCGTCTCAGGATCCGCGGAATCGCGCGTACTATCTGTTCGTAATCGCCTCAATATCATAAAACAGAGTGTTCTACGTAACGAGCACTTTGCTCCATCTACCCTCCCATCTCGAGACCGCGAACGGTTAGTCACGCTAAAATCCACGAAACAACTGCTAGGACGGGCCAGCGAGCGATTTCTACTTCTAGGAATGCTCGCACATAACAAAGAAGGCAAGCTTTGTGTTGAGGATGCAGACGGAAGCGTCGAGCTCGATCTGTCTAAACTTGTCAGTCGAGTTTCTCTTCTCAGGACACTTCTCAGACCAGAATGCAGATGTAATCACAGGATGAACCAGGAGAAGGCTTATATACCGAAGGGTGTTTTGCGCTCGTGGAAGGCGAATATACAGAAGATGGTACACTAGAAGTAGTCGCGATGGGCCAGCCTCCTTGCGAGGATCGCCAGACAGCACGGTCAGTGTCTCAGCGTTTCATCTTTTGTGCTTGGCGCGCTCAGTAACTCTTTCTTTTAGGTCTATATATGGTCATATTGATTTTCTTGGCAAGGGTGCCACATCTTTGCTGGAAGATGTACGAGAATCCTTCCTCGTGTCGGCGGGAATCTCATGGTTCAATCAATACATAGGCACAATTTGCACCTCGCATCCGAGAAGAACTTCCAGACCTTCATTTCTTTTTTCTGTCAGACGTATGGCTTGACCATCCACAAACACTACCAGGACTGCAGAAGATTTTCGACAATTGCATCGAAAACAGTTTTGTCCCAAAATTGGTCGTTCTCTGCGGGAATTTTACCAGTCGTTCAATCTCGCAGGGCAACGCACGCGATGTTCAACGGTATCAAGGTGCTTTCGTTACCCCTGTTGATAGATCATTCGGACTAACGCGGTAACATGTGTCGTAGAGAACTTTGATGGCTTGGCCGATCTCATTGCATCATACCCTATGATTACCAGCGACACGCACTTCGTCTTGGTTCCAGGACCTCTGGATATTACGGCAAACTCGCTTCTTCCACGACGACCACTACTATCATCCTTCGTATCTCGGATGAGGAACAAACTGCCCAAAGTACATTTTGCAACCAACCCATGTCGCATAAAATTTTTCGGTCAAGAGATCGTAATATTTCGAGAGGACACGATGGCAAGGATGCTCAGGAACACTATCCGTGTAAAGCAGAAAGCGGAGGGCGAGGACCTACGAAGATTCGTGCGTTATACATTTTCGCAGTCTTATTGTTTTATTGCGCTCACGGGAAACGCAGTTAGTATCGTCGATCCTGGATCAGAGTCATCTGACACCTTTGACGTTGAACATACAACCGACGCTGTCCGACTATGACCACTCCCTCCGCTTGTATCCGTTACCGACGGCGGTGAGTAGTATATGACAAAAAGCTTGTTTTATCACGTTTATCCCTCGGTACAGGTGGTTTTGGCGGACAAATACGAAAAATATAAGATGACTTATTCTGGGTGTC
Source organism: Piloderma croceum F 1598 (assembly GCA_000827315.1). Classification (NCBI taxonomy): domain Eukaryota; kingdom Fungi; phylum Basidiomycota; class Agaricomycetes; order Atheliales; family Atheliaceae; genus Piloderma; species Piloderma croceum. Next base: position 574,338 of record KN832972.1, read on the forward strand.
ATGTATTTAATCCTGGGAGCTTCATCAGCAAGTCCTTCGTCTTTTCCATCTATCACCCGAGCGAAATCAGTTCGGAGGAAGGGTAAGTGTGATGAACTCAATTGTGTTGCGCGAAGGTGTATTAATGTGCTACATAGAATCTTGGATATGGATTTAAAAGAGTAGTTGTAGCTCTAGACTTCTTCACTACGATATTCTATGTGTTACAAATCAACTATCCCAAACGAATTATTTAAATAAGTCCAACGGAAGCAGAAACCAACCGAGGACGTTCCGATCACAAACCACGTGGCTGTGCGCCAAGTTGTGCTTCGAGTTGTTGGCGTGTCACTGTCCCTCCTATCATCTACGGCATATTCATATCCGCGAAGCTGACTGCGACGAACACACCTCCTTGATTGTTGCATAGTCCCTTGCCGTCACCGACCGTCGTTCAGCTTACAGTATAGCGCTGTCTGCTACTTGTACATTAATTAGCTGAGCCTGGCGCATAGTACTAGCTATAGACGGCATGATTCCGGACACCCTCCTTCGCATATCCAACGCTCTCTTCATTGCTTCACCCGGTGGTTCCTTTTGGTCCATGGTAATCATATGGGTCGCACGAGTAGTAACGCTGCTCATCATCCTGCGGAACTACATCGCACCATACGTTTTGGAACGCGTCGCCGGTGGTATCCGGAGCGTTCGGGTTCGCAGCATCAGCCTGCGATCCATCCGTGGCATATATGTCCAGCGGAGTAATCAAACTTGGCGAATTGACCGGATCGGTATATCCTACCGCAGCGCATCTGGTGAAGGGTCCAGTAGATTTACTATCAAGATTGAAGGTCTCAAGTTGGAGATTGGTAGAATGGAGCCTGTTTCTCCCAAACTGACTTCTTCGCGAAAGGATAAAAGGAGATTAACCCTGGCAGATTTATCCCCATCTCCATTGGCCTTCTATGTCTGGTCGATAGTGGCCAGAGTATATGTGTTTTTGGAGCCATCTTTGCGTCCAGCCATACGATCTATTACCGTGGCATGCATGCGCATTCTCATTCGATGTCTCCCTGCTCTCACTCAAGCCCTCCATTTCGACCTTGATTCTGCTGAGGTAACTTTTCTCGCCTCACCCCAGAACTGTATTCGAATCAAAGAGGCCACTCTCCACTCACAGCTTGACTTTACGCTATTGGAAAGTGTGATATCAGCGGAGAGTGACTTGGGTGTAACATCGAGCAGACGCGCTCGCTTGATGAATATGACGGCGTTAAGAACGAGACTGTCGAAGAGTTTTGCAAGGACGTGGGAAAGGGCTTGGGGGAAAGCACAGGGCACGGCTTCCATCACCATGACTGTGAAGGAAGTATCCGGTCTGGCTCCATCATCACAAAAGGCGCCAGGTATTTAATTTATTTCTCCTTTTAATTCAACATTAACAATCGCACTGTAGGTGGGCCTGCCATGGAGACATTCTTCAGTTTGCCAGGATCTGTAGATTTCTGTAGCTCTTTCCGTTTCAGCCCAAGTCGAGGCAACATTGATCGTCACAGTCTGAAAACAGACCTAAATGTGGATTCCGTTCGGATATCTATCGACGCCCTGCATGCACTATTGACCTTGCTCAAAGATCATCATCGATTTGAGCCAACTTCTTCCCGCGAGGCACCTTCAAGTCCGGCGCCCACCAGCGTAGCCGAAACAGTATCTCCGACCATACCCGTATCTCCTTTCATACGGGCGTTACGATCTGTGAGCTCGTTCCTATTTTTGCCTGTCGTCCTTTCATGAACATATATTCCCTATAGGCGACCTCCTCACTAGCGCTCATGCCGAAACTAAAAGAAGCTAGGCAGCCGGTACGTCTAAATTTGCACTCTACTAACAGAGTTCATCTAGCTAAACACTTCGTCTCTCGTTTATAGTCATGGCTGTCAATATTGATGACGGTCAATGTCAAATTATCGTCTTTGAAATTGACAACCAGGTCAAGGCTGGGTGATACCTATGAATCAGCGATCAAGGATATTGTCTTCTGTGGCGGGCTAAGCAGCCCTGACCAGAATTTGCTGCACCGGCAATTCCTAGGTCGAAACCTTGCGATTGACGATGGCATGGATGCGGAGGTTTATGCGTTCAATTTTTCGGCACGCAATGCCCATTTAGAGAGGTCGGAAAAAAAAGGTCGTAGACGCTTGCGAGTCGTGTCCGTAGGTCATTGGCAATGCGACATACTGGTTTCACAATGGGCTTCGCTATGGCTTGCACCCTCTCGCTTCTTGTCGGGCGATCCGAACGCCCCATTACTCGTGCTTAGAATCGCCGTAGGCGCCGTCGAAGCAACGGAACGCCTAGAAATCTTACAGCGGCTTATCGCTGATACCAAGCCTGCTCCAAACGCGTCGAATACATCGCCTTTACTGCCCTTGATTTTATCTCCTGTTCCGAGGGTGGCATTTACGGTCGACGTTGGAAGCTTCTGTGGCCGTCTTATATGCATCGATCCTAGCAGAATCGAACCCTTTACAATGGAAGCCCGAACAGATGGCCTCACACTCTCCGCGCAGTCACATTTCTTGCTTGGTGACGTCAAAAATCAACGCACGGTTTATTCCAGAGTGTTCGACCACTGGCTTTCGCAGCTGCAGCGAACCAATTTTAATAACGAGCTACCTGATTATCTACCGCTTCAGATGACCTTGGACGTTTCGTTAGTATTGAAACCCACTTTCCTGCGCGTGCACTCTGACCACCAGTCCGGGGGCTCGAAACTCGGTGCCGCAGAGTCGGATAACCTTGGTGATCCTATACTCTCGTTAGAGACGGTCGAAATTATTGGCCAGGGAACCGGTGTGGGCGTCATTAAGGATGATGCAGAAAGTATTGTTTCGATAGATACGTCGTCGATTTTCCTGGATCTTCATTGTTCGGCCGACGCCCTATCTGTCGAATTTTGGCATCCAGACGTCATCACAGCCGTATCAAATATCTTATCCGCGACGGAGAACGGCTCCAGCGGGACCATACATACATCATCCTCGTCTCGCTTACTCGATCGTCTACCCCCAGGGCTTTCCAGCACATTCTCGCTGGCTCGATTTGTCTTCTTTGTGACAGGTCCAGATCTCAATCCAGACGAAGAAATGGGGATTACTCGTGGAATCGCGCTGCGCACTGGCATTTCTGTGCATTATTGCGCTGTTTGTCCGGTGCATGTCCCGGCCTTCAGGTTTTTGTCCACTCGATCGCAGACACGACAAAAACTGTACCTCCCAGAAGAGCGAATGATCGAAGCGGTCGCCGCAGCCAAATCATATACTGTCACTCAACAAGCCCATGTTTTTATTCGAGTTGCCCTGTGGGACATTGCCCTCCGTAGCGCTGCTGCTACGCAATATGTTACAGACGATCCTTACATTGCTGAGAGAGATGACCCTGCTCTCATGTCACGGGAATTCGTGCAAATTCGCAGCGCCAGAGCCGACATTAATTTGTCTGGCCAGCATGGATGTGCAATGACCACAAGTGTCAAAGATAGCTGTCAGCTTGTTTTGCACGTACCTCACGTGCGAGGAACCTTTCAACTTGTACATGTTTATAGCCTACTGCTTGCGGCACGGACGATGAAATCTCTCATTCAGTTTCGAGCCCATGTTTATCCTCCGACTGTTCAGAATACTCCGAGCACCATGGTATTCCAAGTCAAGGCGACAGTCAAAACAGTACAGGTGTTCTGGGACCTCTCGACCCAGCGATTTGTCACTCGCATCGACTCCTTGAATGCACATTATTCTCCGAACAATCAGGTCGGGTTGGGATTGAGCTCTTTTTTCTTATGGGTTCCAGTTCCTTCTCGAATTAATAATTGGAACGAGGACATAGAGGAAAAATGGGAAGAAATGGGCCTATTGCAAAAGTGGTGTATTTCTCTCCCACCATCTTCCAGTGATAGACCGACCATCCTCGTGGAGGGGGATTCCGCGCGTTTGCGAATACCCTCTGGCTTTGTTCTGGCGCATCTGATACTTGACATCTCGGTGACTGTCAAATGTCTACGGCACCTTACCCAAATGATCGCTGCAGGTTCCTACTCGGAAATGCCTCCGCCCGGAGCAGAGGTTGCGAAGAACATGCCCAATCTCATCGTCCGCATTGGGTGCCTGGTCCTTGAAGCTGCTGATGACCCGTTGGAGACCAGGTTGGGACTCATATGGCGTGCTGGATCTGAAGCTTGTAGACAGAGATTGGACCGAGAGGATGCGTTCACGGCTAAAGTTGTAGCTATTTTGGCTGCTGAGACCCACACACGTCCATCTTCGGCACGGGCGTCGGATTCTGATTATCAGTTCAGTGCGGCACATACCATCTCGGTAGAGGAGGCTCGTGCACGGCTTGCCATGGTTCATGGCGTTGATTGGGCTCTCAGACTCAAGGAGGCGAAGGACAAACGTTCTAGACACGAGCGCCAACTGAAACAGCACCTCTTTGGACACCATGCGATGAAGGGTGCTGCAGATGTCCCTAATCTCGTGACAGTAACTGCTGTCGAAGACGTCCCACCATTGTTTCGAGCCGTGTTTCACGGTTTACATTTGAAGGCATCGAAACCTTCGTTTTCCCGTGATGCCCTTTCGGAGTTCCTTTATGAACAAGGAAATGGTATCCCGCGTGATACGCAGTTCTCTTTGTTGCTACCCATGCACCTCAACTTTGCTCTGAACTCATTGCGACTGTGTCTTCGAGACTATCCCATTCCACTGCTCAATATCCCGGAACATTCAAAGAAAGACACCCCGGTGTGGGAGTTTGACGGTGATCTCGTCGTTGCTGAAGAAATGGGGACACCGTTTTCGATCGACTGGATCAAATGTCAAGTTGTTGGGACGCATAGTGATATTCTTGGCGCAAAGCCAATGTGGATTACCGTCCCAAAAACGATAATGCCTGTTAAAAGTTACGCCAATCCGATTATTCGTGTAACAGCTCATGATGTGACTTCATTCGCATGGGGGATCAGCTACGGCCCTGCCACCCAAGACTTCATCAGAGTGCTTGAGACTCTAAGTACCTCCCCTCGCGATCCGTCTCCGCATCTTGGCTTCTGGGACAAAGTACGTTAACTCTGATACCTATGAACCAACTACAGATGTAACCTGGGCTTGGCACCACAGATGAGGCTAATATTCCATTGGAAAATTAAAGTGTCTTTCGCTAAAGAAGTTCGCCTCCATATGAAAGGTGAACTCAACTTTCCTATTATTTGCTGTGATTTACTGACCGATCGTCAGGCACTCGGGATCCCTACAATATCATGCATACTGGCGCTGGCTTTGCGCTTTGCTGGCAAGGACATCCAACTTTGACAATGGGCTACCAGAACCCTGACCAAGAGGTCGTTCAAATGATCAGTGATACCATGCTCATTGTTATCCCCAAGTTAGTGGCAAGCATATCGAAACTTTATTCCCGCTCAACAATAAAATTTCAGCCTCGCTCACGTGGATAGTCAAATCGTACCTAATAGCGGTAACACTGGTGGTCTTGGTTCGTCAAGCAGTGAACATCAGGATTTCAGAAAAATATGCGCCAAGTTCAGTTGTGGCGTCCGTTTTGGTGTCGGTTTTGTTCCAGAACGTTCGTGCGGCACCGAGTGCGCAACTTGCATGGGGTCTGCTTTCGAGCGTAAATGTCGGTTCTTCAATTTCCGACCACATTTTGGTGTCAAGTTGGAGCAAAAGGAATGCCAGCCTATGGTTAATGTAGGTGCTTCCCAGGCGTTTTTCATTGTACTTTGGCCTAACATGCCACATTGCAGAGTGCTAAAGATTCATACAATGGCTTTCGGTCGGATTTTATTCACTTGTCCGTATCCCTGAATTCGTCTTTGCGACCTCCAAAACTTGGTGAACGACGCAGCCCAAGCAGCCTGCATCTTAGCCCAAGATCATTTGCGCATTTCTGGTCTTGGTGGGCACTTTTCGAGGGAGTCATGTCACTTCCCATCCGGCAAGGCACATACTATCCGCCGAGAGTGATTTCACCCAAGTTCGGACGCCATCTGGCGACTTTGAAATATCAAATATCTGTGGATCAACTTTTCATATCACACGCCTACATCGATGACTCCAGAGAGTCCTGGGTCGATGGAGTCACACCATTTATTGGCGTCAAGGCCATGATCGATAAATTCCGGGCGGATATGCATCAAAGGGACCAAGAATCCATTGTCCCTGGTCGTGTTCCTGATGCAATAAAAGTTGTACGCCACAAGCCATTCTATGCAGCCGAAGTAGTCTTGAATGGTCTCGATTTACGGGCGATGGTGGCGATATTCTCAGAACCTTTGAAGCAATCTGTGGATGTGACCTCTTCTGGCCAACCCAACAATTATCGTACACGAAAAGATCTACCCACCATCGATCCGTCGTCATCATGGTTTGACCTGGACGATTTCGTAGAAGCTGATTGGCTACCATCCACTACGCCCACCGTTAACTTACTCCCAGCTCTCGCGTGCTCTCGTCTTACGTACTTCAAGCGGAATTCTGAGAGTCCAGTTGTGACTAGTAAATTTGGAGGTGAAGATTCTCATTCATGTTTCCTTGGGAAGGAAAAATGTGAGTTTTTGATTACCCGTATGAATGCAGCAAATTTTGACGACCATGTAGCTGTGCCCCAGGTACAAATTAGTCTGGCATCAGAGCGTGTTGGCGAGTTGCAACAAGAACTCGAACACAGGCGTCGAAATCATGAGACTTCAGCTGCTGGGTATACTGAACAGGTAATCAAATTTATCCTTCGATTACTTCAGTCTGAGACGAAAGTCATTTTTCGCATTGCGTAGATAAAAGATGACGATCGCATCCTGGAGAAGAAAATTTCGTTGTTGCAAGCCTTCATCGCACAATTACGGGAAGTCGACATGTCATCTGATACTCACGCAAGCAAACAACAGACATACTACATGCCATCCGATAGTGTATCCGCAGATGAATGGTCCGAATTTGACAACGTCTATCAGGTCCATTGCCCGAGAATATTCATGAATAACGCTATTCGCGATGTACGTTCTCACCTCCTTTTGAGTTTATTGGCTAAACTCCAACGATATCAGATTTTGACGCAATATTATCTCTGTTCGAGAGCCTGGCGCGGCCTTGAATATCACATGGCGACTCGGTTAGTAAAGTTAGAGTTTAATGTTGATGTCCCTGCTTATGGAGTCTCAGTGCTGTCAAATTTATTCGAGATCAAGCGGAGGCTGCCGTGGCCCCAACTTCGTATGATGATAGTGCAAAGCCTAAAGGACCGGCAAGCAGCGCACAGGCAGCGGCTCATGCATTACGAAAAATCTTGACCGGCGAAAGAACCGTCCATGTTTCCGAAGATCATTTGCCGCAAGTTCAGGATGCTATGGACCCTCTAAGTGGATGGTCGGATGGGGTAACCCTCCATAAAAGCCACTTCTGCCTGCTCCTCAAGCCTCAGATTGTATTGCGAAGTGAAGCAAACGCAGACTCGGCATGCGTGCTTGCGGCCGTTCAGGCAAAATTGCAGTCATTTGCCATCATGGATGAATCTAACGTGGAGGATCCTGTCAGCGGTAAGATCATGTCCAGGTAAGCCTCGGAGTTGACTCTATACAATGCACAACAATCAATTTGTGAACACAGGAATTATACGTCGTTGAATGGTTTGCAGACATTCTCTCCCGCGAATTCGGGCTACTATGGGGACGGATGTGTTCCTCTCGAAGTGTTAATAGATTATCGATGCGAGAGCAGTGATTTTGACCGCCTTGTTCCCCAGACGGACGCCACATTTCATTACGACAAGTTCAACCGTCTGCGGCTTCGCAACAATGTCACATCTGTGACTCGTACTGCTCACCACGAGTCTTTACTTGCTCAGAATAGCCACTTGTCGAATGAGACCGTAGGTTGTTCATGACACATGGCTTGCAGTACTGATAAACTTATGTTTTTCCAGGATCTTATTGAGGTCCACGTTCCACGGTTCACTGTCTCAGCGAGTGACCTGCACTTTCAAGACATTTCAAACATCATCACAGATCTCATCTTATTTTCAGACGTGGCGCACAAAACACACATGGAACGGCTTGAGACTTTGGTATTCGCCTACGACTTCACAGATCTCTTGTCGGCGGCGAACGTGGTGGCAGACTTGCAGTCTCGATTGCGAAGCGCTACGGAGACCCGGCGAGAGGCAGAGATACGATTCCATACGACTGGTTACGAAGGTGGCGCAGAGCTTCTGCAGCTTAAGACTCACATATTTCTTCTTGCTGAAGAACTCAATCTTCTCTTCGACGCAATCAAGTTGGCACAGGAACGTACCGAGGAAGAGACGGATAAAAAATCGGCACTTCTTCTACACGCATCAGCTTCCGAAATTTCATGGCGAATGCTTGATGAGCGACAAGATTTGCTTGCCAAGCTTGCCATGCGACACATCGACTACTCTTGGCTCAGTCGACAAGACAGTTCTACTGTCAACAATTTGGCCATTGGGGACCTCCAAGCTTTTGACGGGTCTCCGCACGCTGTATGGCCAGAGATTATTTCGAAGCACCGCGAGCCGGCCAATCATCCGCTACTCAAGGTCCGTCAGAGTACCACTGGCTTACATTGATTGCTATTCGCTGACTTTGTATCAGAGAGAATTATTCATTTTAGCAGATTGGACGGTGTTGGCTCCAGTTGGCGGCATCACCATCTATGAAAGCTTCGAATTGAGTCTACATCCCATGCGTTTGCAAGTTGATGCCAAAGTTGGTAGCCGAATCATGGAGTATGTTTGGCCCGCCCGAAAACACAGGAACTTAGCAATCAAAGACAGGGCTAACGCAGAAGGATCCGTGCAAAAAGTTGACGACGAAACAATAGTTTCGCCATCACCTTCAAGAAAGTCTTTGGATTCTTATCGAGCACTGGACAAATCGTCGACATCATTCGAATCAAGTGGACTAGCACCACCACATTTACGAAGGCTCGGCACCTCGCGCTCATTTACGGATCTACGCAATAGCAACACAGCATCCGATTTTCCGTCCACACCTCCGAGTGCAGTGTCTCAAAAAAGTCGCACCGCTGATACATTTCGTTCGATATCCGATTTGCCTGATCCGTCAGACAGTCAAGTGAAGAAAAGGAACGAGGCAGGTAGACAGGCTCAAAGGCGAAAAATCGGAGATGCTGCCGAAATGAAAACGCGCTCCTCCCAGAAAACCTTTATATTGGTCAAGATATCTAGGTAAGATTGCTCGCTGCATGCTTATGATGATCACGGCTCACCGTCTTTGAGCCTCCACTTGCTGCTGAGTATTGTCAAAGAAGAATCCTTCGATTTGCGTGACGCTCGCATTCGGACACGTGATCTTGAATACCGCAATCAGACGTGGAGTGTGCGTATTCGGCTCGGCTTTACATTCCTGTCTGTCTGACGACCATGCGCTAGTTTGAAGAATTGGTGGATCAATTCATCCCTGCTGACATGACGTGGAGAGGATGGGTTAAAATGGCGTTGTGAGTAGTCGTTTAATCTTCATAAGTTTTGGTGATGTGAAACATTTTGACAGCCATCAGCCTTTGGTGCCGGTTCTCCCTGTGGCTCGTGAGCTTATATCAAAAACAAAGTGGATTGCTTCCAAGGGAGCAGTACAAATTGACACGCAAACCCCTGGCAAATTGTTACATACAAAAGGAGAAGGAGCCGACAAGCCTTCGAGCGAATCAGCGCGATTACGTTCAAATCGTCGGAGCAAACGATCTACACTAGGCGAGGACATGCCACCCTCGAGCCTTATTTTGACCGCTGAACCCGAATCCGTCTTACCCGATGCCGGCAATCTTTCAGACGGTGATCGCGTTTCTTCCCCACCTAAACCTCGCTCTCGCATGTTCAGCATGTTGCACCGGAAGACATTGTCGCGCTCTCGCACACACGACACAGTGTCTTCTGAGGGCTCCTCTGATGTACGTGACTCTCTGCTTTGTTGTTCAAACGGTCTAATTTTTGTAATAGTCTGTCTCATCTCGTCATCGTTCTGACACCATCACTCCTCACTCATCCCCCGATAAATCTCAGACATGACCTTCACTTGGTATTTTCCGTTGCGTTACCATATTACGCATAATCAACATTTATTGTCTCCCGTGTATTATTCAACATATTTATAATTGTGAATTATAGTTCTGTGGACAATGGGTGGCTGTGGCCCCCTATGCCACAGTACACGTTTCCTCGTCGCTTGTTCATTTTAGCAAGGTAAGAGGGTTTAATAGCAACTTAGAGGACAAAGCAAAGATTAAATGAGGAACCCCTCGACATACGTGCCTTGAGAAATGACCACAGTGCCCGACTCAAGCCGGAATCTGTTGGGGACCTCGGCTGAATGCAGGCAAAGACCCCGAGAGCTTGACATACAACCCCTGACGTAACGTTATGTACGGTCTAGTAGTGCCCTCAACTTTTCCACACTCTGCTCAGTTGGAGACTCTTGTCACCACATTTTTCGGCAATGCCGTCTGTGCGAATCAAACGAACCGATTACGCACAGATAGGGGATCAAACCAATGAACCTCCTACATTTCCTCGGGCTCTTGGCAGTATTTTTCCATCTGCTGCCAGACCGGGCTCCGCTGATGGGGAGCCCACGGATGTATCCCAGACGCAGTCAGTGGGTCGCGCGCGTAGAGAAACCGTTTCTAGTTCCCAAGAAGCTCCAAGGTTACCCAGCCCAGTCCTCAGACGTCCGCGTGCTGGAAGCAGAGTTGCGGACCATGTAATGAGCAGAACATCTGCAACTGGCCTACGCAATCAGAGAAGTGCCTCTTCGGTGGGTGGGGGCGGAGGTGTCTCGCGTCAATCTTCTACTACCAGGAGGTCCCCAGTGCCTGCAGGAATGGTCGTAATGGAAGGTCCTCAGGCAGAGGTACATATGTTGCATGGGGCCTGCATGTCTGCCCTTTACTGACACAACGTCTAATAGGTCATTATGCAATCTGAAGGAGAAGAGCCCGGAATAATCGGCAGTGCTCTGAGTTTGCCTCACACCGACTTGTCCGATACAGCAGAGGAAGAACATCATCACGATGACATTGTGGAACACCTGGACGTTATCGGTAGGTAGTCACGGCCATTCACTTCGCATGACGTCGTTAAACTGTTGTTCCAGACCCTCAAGTAGCCACGGTTTCCAACCTAACGAATGCGGCCAATTCAATATTGATGTATGAGGGTTATCAACTTCTCAACCGATGATACTCAATTTGTTGACTAGTCCTCCACTATCATTTTACTCCCGAAAGCCTGTCGTGTTCCTCTCTGCACCAACGCCTCAAGGTATCTCGGATCTAGAAAAAGGTGACTTACCGGAGGGTGAGTCTGCGAAACACGAGGATGCTTTAGATCGCCATGTCGAGGACGTACTGGCACGACCCTCAAAATTCAAGCGTACCCTTCGTGGTGTGTGGTCCTTTCTCAAGACACGTATGTCGAGCAGTTCCTTATCCAAGCAATTGATCTAATTTTTATTTGTCCTCAGCTATGGGAGTAAGTCGCTACCTTCTAACTTTCTGTTTAACGCCTTATCATCCTAAGGTTGTCACTGGAATATATGGATTCCTTGTCGGTGGGTCAATCTTATATCAGATTGACATGATCTCAATGATTACGTCCAGTATTTTTCGGCGCGGGAATCATTTTTTGCTTGGTTCCGTTCATACCTTTCCACAATTCAAACACACAAGGATTCTGGGTGGAATTAACGTCACAAATCGAAAATGGTCTTTTCACTCTGACGGGTATCGGATTGATTCCAGTTCGTACTATCGACACTTACCGTGAGCCCGTCTGTCTTATTCACCTCGTGCAGTTCACTCAAATCATCGTACAGGCATGTACAAGATATGGGCTTACAAGCGTCGCACGAGGAAGTTACGGGCAAAAGCTGGTTTACCTCAATTGTATGATATTGACGACCTACCTGACCCGGCCTATGACCCTGCCTATGTCCATGTTCTTAACGACAGGGAACAAGCAGACTTGCATAACCGTACGCAGTGTTCTTATCACCGATTGAAAATTATTAATTTGTTCTACGATAGAGCAAGTTAAGTTCCAACAAAGTCAAACATGGTATCGCCCTCATGGTACAGAAACTCATCGCGTCAGTTATCATCTGTGTTCCTGGCAATTGCATATTTCTAACATTTATTAACAGGCGTTTCCGATCGGGTATGCCAACCAAACCAAGTGTACATGCAACAGCTGATATCTCGACAGCACCGCCCTTCTGATATGTTTACTTATCGACGGCAATTCCTTCTTCCAGGTAAGTGTCCCGTCTTAGCTAGGCATTTGTCCCCTATTCACGAAACATCTGGCAGATAATCCTGTGTGGCACAATGTGGGGACTCAACCGGTACTTATTTGCGTCTCAGTTAATTGTGATTCTTTGTTGAATGCTTCGCTCGCTTTACCAGTTTCGAACGACCGGCGTGGTCTACAGGGATCCTGATTCCCGCTAGTTTTCTCTGTGGAATTATTGCCGCTATCTTTATTTGGCGTGGAGGCCAAAAGACGAAACGGACAAAGCAGGTGAAGGAGCGCCTTCGCCTTGCTCTAGCCATGGACCAGGATGACCACGAGGCTTTCCTACAGCTACCGGATGCCAGGCATCCGCGAAATGACGATACTGCAGGCGCAACAGCCCCTAGTCTGACGGACCACCACCCGATTTGGAGCGGATTCAGACGTGGTCAGGAAAAGAGCATGCGGGACACAGATGTGGATGAGCGTATGACGGTTCCATCGACATCGAAGCAGAGGAAATGATATCCATATACTGAACTTGGTATCTTATTTCTGCTTATTTCTTCCACCTTGACAGCACTGAAAGTTCACTGTTCATTGCAATGTATATTACAAACACTACCATAATCGATCTCGTTCGGGGATTGTTGAAATCCTAATGCTACCTCACAAAACGCGCAGCCCATGCCTCCAACCGTTCGAGGCGCCACGCGAGTTGGACAAAAGCATTTACACCCCTTTCGCCTCATCTACGGTGCCCTAAGGGTCCGTTAATTCATCGCCACAACAAACCCGAGCTTAAGTACACAGAGCGTATCCTAAGAAGCCCTGATGTTTACTACAAGCGGGCGCTGTTGAAGCGCGAGGAAGATGCAATCAAGCGTAGTTCTCGCGAGCCCATTTGGCAGCTGAGACAAGGTTGACGAGAGACGCTTCATAGATGATGTTAAGATGGAGTCAATGGCAACAGAACTAACACCTTACCTTCAGTCTCTTTCCAGCCCCGGGTCTTAAGGCCGCAGTCAGGGTTGACAAAAATAAGTGACGAGGGGAGGATGGCAAGCATGGCCTTGAGACGTTCTTCAATCTCCGGACGGGGAGGAACACGAGGTGAATGAATGTCGTAAACGCCGGGGCCAATCTGGTTAGAGTAGCCGTATTGCTTGAAGGTGTGCAATAGCTTCATGTCACTCTTGGACGCCTCGATGGAGATGACATCAGCGTCAAGGCGCTGGATGGAGGGGAAGATGTCATCAAAATCAGAATAGCAGAAATGAGAGTGCGTCTGAAGGGTATCCGAAACGCCGGCGGTAGCGAGCTTGAAGGAATCAACAGCCCACTTGAGGTAACCGTCCCAGTCTACGCGACGGAGAGGAAGCTGATGTACAAAATCAGCCCGTACCAATATGTAGATGTGTTAAATAGACTTACACCCTCACGAATGGCAGGCTCGTCGACCTGGATGGCGTGAATGCCTGCCTTCTCGAGATCGATGACCTCGTCACGAAGAGCAAGCGCAAGCTGCTTCGACTGTAGCTCACGGGTGACGTCCGCCCGAGGGAAGGACCAGTTGAGTATGGTGACAGGGCCAGTGAGCATGCCTTTCATGGGCTTCCCCGTGACACTCTGTGCATAAGCGCTCCATTTCACCGTCATGGGAACAGGGCGGCTGACGTCCGAGACGATGATGGGAGGACGCACATAACTAAAAAGTACGTCTGAGGAACGAAAACATCTAGAACTCGATAACACTACTGACCGTGACCCGTAGCTCTGCACCCAGCCGTTCTGGGTAAAAACAAACCCTTCGAGCAGCTCTCCGAAGTATTGCACCATGTCGTTGCGCTCCGGCTCACCATGCACTAGGAGGTCAAGGCCAACCTCCTCCTGGAACTTGACAACTAAATCGATTTCTTTCTTGATGAAGTCCTCGTATTCCTCCTGAGTGAGCTGGCCTTTGGTGAACTTGGCACGAGCTGCACGGATCTCTTTGGTTTGCTAAGTAGTATTATTCAGTCACCTACGAAAATTTTAAAAATAGCAGTAACTTACGGGGAAAGATCCGATGGTGGTAGTAGGAAACTTGGGGAGATTCAAATGTTTCTGTTGAGCTTCTTGGCGAGTGGCGAAAGGACTCTTGCGGTGAAGCATTTCGGGAGTAATACTAGCAACCCGCTTCCTCACAGCATCATCGGAAGTTGACTCGAACCTGCGGCGCTTAGCGATGGACTGGCCATTCTTCTCCAGCGCTGCCGTCACCTTGGCGTCCTGCGAGCCAGAAAGAACGGCTGCGATAACAGCAACTTCCTCGGCTTTCTCTAGGGCAAAAGCGAACCAATCTTTCTGCTCTGCGGTCAGCTTCTTTTCAGAAGCGAGGGTAACAGGAGTGTGCAGGAGCGAAGAAGAAGTAGCGACGACGACACGCTCTTGGCCGAGCGCCTCGATGGCTGTCTGGCCTAACTTGATGGCAGCAGCAATATCAGTCTTCCAAATATTACGGCCAGAAACAACACCGAGAGAGACAACCATCTCGGTGGGTTTTAATGCCTCGACAACCTCGACAAGCTGAGCAGGGGCACGGTCAAGATCGATATGAAGACCGGCAACTGGAAGCTTGGAAACGAATGCGATGTTAGAGTCAAGACGCCCAAAATAAGTCGTGAGCATGATTTTGGGGGCAATCGTGACAAGGTCAGAATAAGCAGCGGTGAACTGCTTATCGAGGGCAGCTGCGCTGTCGAGGACGAGGACCGGCTCATCGACCTGAACCCACTCGGCTCCGGCGGACTTAAGGTCAGACAAGAGCTGCTTGTAGACTGGTATCAAGCGTGGGAGAAGAGATATGGGTTGGAAATCGGGCTTGGCATCCTTTGCAGCCTTGGAAAGGACAAGATAACTAATGGGACCGAGAACGACTGGGCGCGTCAAAATACCAGCAGCTTTAGCCTCGTTAAATTCCTCGACGGCCTTGTTGAAGTTCAGCTTGAATTCAGTTTCCTCCGACAACTCCGGAACAACGAAATGATAATTGGAGTCAAACCTAAAACGCATTTTGTCAAGTGAACACAGGACACGACTTAATGAGAACTTACCACTTCTTCATTTCGGAAGCAGGCACATCCACGTTTTCAGTCTGGCGGCCACGTCCCATGGCGAAATAAACGTCCAGAGCAGACAACTCCAGGCCGACATAACGTTTCGGAATGACGTTAAACGCAGCCGAGTGATCAAGGACGTGGTCATAAAGAGAAAAATCGCCGCTGCACAGGATTTGTTGATGTCAACAAATGCTGATCGGAGATCCATCAGACCAATCAGACCTTGGAATGTAGTCAACACCATGAGCCTTAACGCTTGCCCAGCTAGTCTTCTTGACATCAGCCGCAACCTTAGTAAGTTCATCGGCAGAGATCTTGCCAGCCCAGTAGGCCTCTACTGCCTTTTTTACCTCGCGATTGCCACCTTAAGATCACACAACGTTAATTGGTATAGTGCTGTCACTAATGGAAACGACATTACCAATGCGAGGAAAGCCTAAAACGCTGGAAGCAACCATTGTATATGGTCTATGTCTAAGAAAATATGAAGTGAAGATGGTGGTTGGAGAGAGAGGATGAAAAGTTTGATGATCATGATCTTGCGTGATTTTAATATCTGATTCCATCCACGTGCTGGTACGAATTCGGACATCTTACGTGAACTGCGATTATATGGGGATTTATATGTCATCCCCATATGTTATGTAGAATCAGGCATTTAAATATTATCGATATTTTATGTAGCCAAGACCTTTATAAGGCAATTTATACATAAAATATAAGATAGCCTATAAAAACTCGCGGCACATGAAATATAAGTTGCCATAGACTATATATTTCGCCGTAGGCTGCCTAGCACCCCTCTACATTTACTGGCCATATTGTTTTTATCAGTGGCGCTCTTGTTATATTTGATATATGGCTAGGAATACAAAGAATATTTTTACGCGACAACCTTAAGGCTTCTGGACATGAGCTGCACTGCTGCAGTCTTAAAACGACCAGCCTGAGGAAACTGAGCTTTAGGCATGAACTTTTCTGTCGACGTCACATAGGAAGGGTCGGTGAACATCACCGATTGATCCAGATTCTCCCCTTCGGCCAACTCAGGAACCTCAATGGCTGGATTCAAGGCGTGCGTTTCAGGGGTGATAGGCCCATCGCTGTCAGTTCCGGAACTACTACTGCCTCCCGAATGAATCTTGGCCCTAATTGCAGCTGACTCTTTGAACAAAGTGGCAAGGACGACGTCGAGTGGTTCCTCGTGAGTTGGGCTAGTGATGGGCGGAGAGAGAGGCACAAAGTAGGGGTAGGGCGCGTCCGGGTCAGGACTGGGAAATAAGTATTGCTCCTCAGGATCTTCTTCGTCAAGAATGCCATAGACAGTAGCATCTGACGAATGTACGCGAGGGTTAAGAATATCTGAGGAAGAACACCGCGGGGCACTATAGTTTACCGCAGCCTCACGGAGGCTGAGTGGACCTTGGAGAAGGTCTTCTTCTGACATGAAGAGCGTGTCCAGTTTTACGATCTCCTCCCTCAGTTCGGGTAAGGTTATCCGGGCCAGAGGGTTAACAATGAAGATGCGCTTGATTATATCGGCAACACCTTTGGATATTGGATGCGTGGAACGAATTATATCAGGGTTACAAAGGAAGTGGTTGAAAGCCTCATCCGTCTTGCTCGCACTGCGCCACATGGTGAGACCAGTTATGATGTTTATCATGATAACTCCAAGGGACCAGATGTCGCTGTGACGGGTCGAATATTTTGTTTGGGTAGATCCCGATCCCTTTCCGATACATTCTGCTCATGAATGAAATCAAATCACCTGATATACGTCCACAGCGAAGGACACTAACCTGGGCTCATGTAGAAGAGGCTCCCAGTGCCGAATTCTCGGCTTGTATATCTGTCAGTGGCTAAGCCAAAGTCTGCAAGTCGTATGTCTAAACCGTCCGGTCCACAGAGAATGTTCTCTGGCTTGAGATCCCGATGGAATACCCCAGCGTCATGACACGAAGACAGCGCATCAATAAGTTGTAAGATAGCCGTTTTGGCTAAACGGTCGTTTCTATGATAAAGCCGACGCTCTTTGATGGCATTAAATAAATCTCCACCATGACACAGGTCTAGGACGACGAAGAGAAAATTTCTCTCTTCGTAAAGGCGGTGATAAGTGAGTACATTTGGATGTGCAGAGACCCTTTTATGAAGCTCAATTTCTCGAAATTGTGCCGCAAGCTGTTCCTTGGTGAGCCCCGCTTTTTGGAGACATTTGACGGCGTAGTATATAGGGTCATGTGTCGGGGAAGTAGTATCAAGAGTGAGATAGACCACCCCGTACGAGCCAGAGCCAAGGACCCATTGGAGTTCGAGACGACCATCGTCGATTACGCGACCTGTGAAGTCCGGCATGACCATCCTAGGCTTGAGAATCATGTCAATTGAAGTAAAATATAGCAAAAAAGAAAAGGGGGGAGGGGGGGATGCTGCAGTGGTGATTAGCAGAAGTAATATTTAGGAGTTCGCTTCGCGTCTTTGGATATTTTATAGACTAGATCAAGACTAGATGCACTCCGATTGGTTTCGCGGCCCGTGCTATCGGGAGGATGTGTCTCGGACAGCTGGATCGCATTTCGTCCCAGACTGGCCGCTGAAACCCGATACATACTATCATACCGAGCCTCGAAGTGGCGTTGTTGACGTCCACTATCAAATGTGGAGAGGCTCATCACCTTCCAGAAATAAGGTTCATGACGTCAATTCTGCCACCCGTGAGAAAAGTGTCCGTTGAACTCTGCTTCCATTCCTGGCCCCTAAAAGGACTAGGTCTCTATATTGACATCATTTCACCCCCATGGGAAGAGTGTCCACCATGTTCACCACAAAATTTCATGGTGAATTAGTGATCATTGGCATCATTGACATTTGCAGATGCACATTGCGATAATTATGAGGCAGTGACTGAGTGACATATGCAACAGTATGGTTGTCTAACTGTATTAACTTGGATTTCAAGCTAATGGTTTCAACCTGCTGATTTCGGAACAGTCCGTTGGTGCCTTCAAGTTAGCACCCATGTAACCGATGATGTACTAACCGAATAGTGCCCATCTTGTCCTTTGTTCCTTTGTTCGTCACTGTATGGGCCACTGTCTGCCATTGCTTTATTGACTGTCCCTTAACTTTGTCCTTTCTTCCAGCAAACATGGATGACAAAGAGGATAATACTAATTCAGTCCCTATCAGTGTCCTGTTTGATGTGCAGGATGATGACAACCTGATGCTTGGATCAACATCTAAGGGGAATAACCCTACGGGCAAAAACCACCATATTCACTGTTGTATATCTGCCATGACTCTCTCATCACTTGTGTTGCTTATCTTGTTGCCAGCACTGCCTGGGGATGAAAGACTCAAGCAGCTCTTGATAAGCTACCATAATTGAGGAATCACTGATTGCAAAGGGATCAGCAAGTTGCTGGTCACTGAAGTCCTGAACATTAAAATGAGGTACATCTACATATACATTACTGCTGCACTGATTCCAACTTGGTAGCACAGCAAGGCTACTGTTGCCCATCATCTCAAGCTATTTGGTCTCTTTGCAAGTGGGACAACAACATGCCTCTTACCCAAAGTAACAAAATGACAGCTGGTCCTAAATCAAATGTTGAAAGATCCCACCAGTTAGCAAGGCCCACAGACCATCAAAGAAGGCATTGCAGCTGAAGGGGTTTTATTAACAAGGTAGCATATAATCTTGTGTTGGTAGAAGCTACTGTACTCATTGATTTTTAACATCGCAGGGATTACATCACAACTGAGATGTGAGCCATTGATCCCATTGGCTTTGATCTGCATGAACTGAGTGCAAGAAGGTCACCAGGTTTGCCCTCATTGCCCTCAGCCCACACCACAAATGGAGTGGTGATGGACATGATAAGTTGACGGCAATAGGCTTCCCTGTCTGGGCAATGTGAGATAAATTGTTGGGGAAATGGCTAGGTATTTGGGTTGTCCTGAATAACTGACTTAAGGCTATCATCACATACCTTTACCTTAGCTTAGTGCACCAGTTTGGAGGTTCATCCTATGAATGCTGTGATGATTCTGAGCTGAAGTCATCATTAGGCATGCCCATACAAAGCTCCACTGATTGTGGTAGTGAGACAACTGACCTTTATGGGTTCACAAATGCACTGAGGTACGTGTGACATGTTGATGCCTAAACATATATCATCCACCTGATTCATAAATTAGAGAGGCATTTGCCATGCATCTTGATATTAATGAGCTCCCCGCACATCGCTTTCTCCAGAGCATACACAATATCACCATCAAACAAGGATGGCTTCAACTACATCTTCAATGGGGAGATAATGTCAAAGTATTCTGGAAAGCAGGTGCTGGCCTATATAATTCATCAAATCCTGATCAATAGTATGCTCACACTCTTTGAACTTCTGATTCTACCCTAATTACAGCTATTTGTGGAACATAGGGTGTGGGTGCAAAAATTCCCAATTTTGGATCAGTTTTGCAAAATTCATCATAGCTCACTCAATACTCCTCTGATTTGTACAATTCTTAGTGGGTTCGAACGCCGTTGTAATACTTCGAAAATGTTTTCTCAGTATTTACAGGATTTTTCCTGTAAATTCAACTATTCTGTTCAGACCGTAGAAATTTGTTTAGAGAATTAGCAAGTGCACCAAGTTAAGGGTAGCATGAGTATAGCAATGGCCTAAAAGGTACTAGTCAGATCATTTCAGACTTAAAAGGAGATTAGGACCAGTTCCAAGGGAATGGATCAGGGAACCGAATAAATCAGAAGCATTCATTAAATGGGCGCATGGCGCATCAAATCCAAACTTTAATTCAAACAGACAAAAACTCGCTCCACTCCTCAAACCCTTACCACCACCATTCCCCACATTTCACAATGCCTAGTCATCCCCTTACCCCTCACCACTTTTGAAATGAATAACTTTGACTCCTACCTTTTGCCGCCCTCTACTCTTGATTCTGCCGATGATGCAGACGACTTGCAATTCCTCTTTCAGCGCCCCCAGACTCCACTCCCCACTGAACCAACATATACCGACCTCACCCCACCCCATCTAGAGTCTGCGCTTCCGACGGTACTTTCAGGCAGCCCTACTGACTCAGTTAACCCCATGTCAATGTTCTATGCTTCAGAAGGTGTCACCAAGGTCTGGGATGATTTTTTGCAGACTAATGCAAAGGGAAGAAACAGCAGTTTCCATGCTAAAGACTACTACGTTGTTCACGCTGTCAGCCCCTACTTCATGCTGGATCCCACTGAGCCGGGTGCTTGGTTCATCACTTGGCCTGGAACTGCTGGAAAGGATAACCCTTCAGGCATGTCCAGGCTGATCACAGGGACCCCACTGCGTCTCGAGGATATATCTGTTTGCGCTTACACTTGCTCATTGGAATTCCATGTTTATCACTGCATCCTTGGACTCGCCTTCCTTCGTCAAGGTGGCTATACCTTCTACCACACCAACCCTCATGTCTTCACTTGTGAAACCATCCCTCGCGCTGAAGATCCCGTCAGCACCACCATCACCATCCCAGACTATCATACTACCAAAACGGGTCAATACCTCACCATTCAGCCTAGCACCTTTAATCAGGAAATGGTGCCGGGGTATCCCAATCTTGCAAGGCCCCCTCGTCGCCTCTGGGAATATAGGAATGAGGAAGAGAAGAAGCAGGAGAAGTTTGATTGGTTTACGAGTAGTGAGAATGATATCAGGGAGGAGGTGGCAAGTATTCTGAAGGCGAGAGAATTTGGGTCGGGTTGATAAGGAACGGACACACATATCGCGCGCTTTCTACAGCACGTCCTCTATGCCATTTTCTTACCTATCATCTGTCGTAGTCATGTTATTTTGTTTGGACTTTGCGCTTTTACTAGTCGTTGAATGTTCCCCTATCCATTATGATCGTCACCTACTGGCTCAGGAATATTATTTGTGATGTATTTTCTGATATTCAGTGACACAGATCTGTGATCGGATCACATGGTACTTGAAATCAGGCACATGATGTCATACGTGCTGTGCATGACTGTGCATTGACTGTGCATTGACTGTGCATTGACTGTGCATTGACTGTGCATTGCATTTTTGTTACCTTATATGTGCAGAATCTCTCACACAAGCAGTTTAAGAAATGGTACTCTGGTAGTTTATTTTTGGACAGTTCTACTTTTGACATTTGGACTCATGAGAAATTTGATTCATGAAATGTATATACTAAGGAGGGCATATCCAGCCAGAATGAAGCAATCTATCTAAGTATCTAGCTAGGTTCACCACATCTATATGTCATCTCCCACAATCAATTTAGTCACTAGTCAGTATCTAGTCAGATTCACAGTCAGCCTCAAGTCAGCTACTCAGTTATTCAGTCAGAATTTACTAGTCAGTAGTCACTAGTAAGATTCACCCCAAGTCAACGGTCATTAGGAATCTGCAGTAGGATTCTATCAACTCAAGTCAAGTTCACGTTTATCAGCCACAGTTGTAGCCTTGTGTCAGTATACACAAGTCTATTTGTTTTTTTTATTGAAGTGCTATATTGTTAGTAGCTTCAATCTCATAGTATCAGTAGTATCAGTACTAGCAGTAAGAAGAGTTTGGAATATCAATTGCATTTTTGTTTGTTGATTTCCCCATGAACAGCAGGCAAAGCTTGACCATTCTTCCTGGACCAGTTAGCCTGTGATTGACTGTTATAGAACAGTAAATCGAATTCACACCGTGAACATTTGTAAGACAACCCCGTTTAAAAATATTATTTTTCGGTCTTGGTAAGACTTATAAGGAGTATTTTAGAGGGTGAATATGCCTAAATCATGGATTGCATGGCTCTGGAACATATGGGGCTTTGTGGGTGGCAGTAAGGTATGCAAAAAATGTATCTAAAGACAACAGAACCACTTTATAAGCCCCAAATTGCTTGTGGCCTTGTCAGAAGGGCAGGAGAAGCACAGCAACATAAGCTATTATTTTGCTGCAGCCACAGCAAGAGTTATAACTAATATATCAATATTGTCAGGCTGTTAGATACTCAATTGGGTTGTATTTAAGCTGTCTAGATGGTATTCAAGTTCCACAATGGCTGTGTCAAGTGTCTTGAGAGGTGCAGAACTTATACATTTTGATCATGTGATTATGTGACATGATGAAAGACAAGATTCTGAACACTGGGGTACTGTGGGCATTGACAGACTATATTCAAACCTTGAACATAACCCAATTGAGTATCTGACAGCCTGACAATGTTGGTATATTAGTCATAACTCTTGCTGTGGCTGTAGCAAAATAATAGCTTATGTTGCTGTGCTTCTCCTGCCCTCCTGACAAGGCCACAGGAAATTTGGGGCTTATAAAGTGGTTCTGTTGTCTTTAGATACATTGTTTACATACCTTACTGCCCACCCACAAAGCTCCATATGTTCCAGAGCCATGCAATCCATGATTTAGGCATATTCACCCTCTAAAATACTCCTTATAAGTCTTACCAAGACCGAAAAATAATATTTTAAAATGGGGGTTGTCTTACGAATGCTCACGGCGTTCGAACCCACTAAGAATTGTACAAATCGGAGGAGTATTGAGTGAGCTATGATGAATTTTGCAAAACTGATCCGAAATTGGGAATTTTTGCACCCACACCCTATGTTCCACAAATAGCTGTAAATGACTATTTCAGTGAACTCATACAATGGTTATGGCCCATGCTTATCTAACAGGAGCTGGATGCCTTAAAAAACAATTCAATAATCATGTTGTGCATAAGGACAGAGGTAAAAAATTGCAATCGTGTAAGCCCACACCTTACTTACGATACGCCACATCCACATATGGACACTCTTTACCATATCTAGATACAGAACACCGGAACCTTCCTTATCACTCATCCCCCATCATCATACACATACCCGCTGTTCTCAATACATATCTTCGTCTCGTTTCATTCCTAGTTCGATCCTCAAGACCTTCCGATCTCAGTGTTTGCTATCCGGGTGAAACCAGATAGTTTTCCACGTTTTTTGAAATGTCAGAGGTGTCCCTGTAGTAACATTACAATGTTACCTGGATAATTACACTGGAAACATTGCAATGTCCCCCTGAATTCTGGGGCCTAGGGAATTGTGATGTAGGAAATAAGAATATAAATGGGCAGCAGGGGGGCTTTGAGATGGGTTCTGGCACATAAAAAGAAATTCCCAAATCAGGGATGCATTATTTTCAGCCACCTGGTGGCTTTTACTACAGCACATGGCTTCATTAACCTCAAATCTATCCGAAATGGGTTCCTAAATAGTCCTATGGATATTTCTGAGGCGTAGTGGACAGATTTGGTAGGTGTGAGCACTTTGCATTTGGAATCGACGTGCGGCGGGATGACTGGCCCAATTAGGCGGGTGCTTGCATCAGCTTCTCTCAACTCAAATTAGCCTTTTGATGGCATCAACAGGGCACCAAACCTTTATAGAGCTGTCATCTAGCAGCTTCCTATGCAGCTTGTCATATAAACATCAAGGGCCAAGAGCACTGTTCAGCTCTACTGAAAATCTTCACTGCATTGTTATTGAAATGGGTGTCAGTATGACCAAAACTGAAGAATGGAAAATGAAAAATGAAAAACATATATCTCAGTGTTGGGTATCCTCCTGTGCTTCATATCCCATTAAATTGCACCACAGGAAGCCAGGAATGTGCCAGCACACAGTACAGAATGATGGGTTAGATAATTCCCAAAAAGGAAAATCTCCGGTCACTAGATCAGCAGTTTGCAGTTTGCAGGACGGAAATGCAGTATTTTATGTGGATTTAATGACAGATATTGTTAGGTACATGTATACAAAGATGCTACAAATTTTCTGGATTTTTTACCGGCCCTCAGTTCAATGATATTTGCAAAATACTGTAAAAAAGCGTTCAGAAGGGTGTTTTTGGGCACTATACAGAGAATATCTTTGTCCAGAGCTCATGGGAATTTATTATTAAACCTAAATAGTGTAATATAGACCTATTCCTTGAGTTCTAGATACTAATGTTTGCAGGTCTTAAATGTGGAAAGAATCTGATACCTGAATCTACCTTAGAGTGACTCAAAGCAGTGCTTTCCAGTCTAGGATCCATGCAAAGGTTCAGGTATTTGCCTGTCCATATCCTTCCACAAACTCTCAATTATTTAATATACTGCCAGACATAACTGTATTGTGGCTCTGAAGATCCTGAGGATTTTATTAGCAAAAATATCGGTAGGAACAAATACAATCACCTGTTCTGCACTGTTTTGATCATGAACATGTTCATGACCATATGTAATTAAAATTGTGGTTAAGTCCTTCTCAAATATTTTATCACCAATAACAATGATGAATAGGTCATATACAATTGATAATTACCTTTCTGAAGTGTTGGGCAATGGTGTATACTTAATATGAGCAGTACACATATCTATTTGCACCCAAATTGATAATAATTGGGGTCTGCATGTGCCAAATTGCAATAAATAGACTCAATATTTAATTTACAGCACCTACGGGTATATATCTATGGACTCTATATAGTATAAATGCTTGAATCTGTTTGTAGGAAGTGCAATTTGAGCACGAATGTCAAATGGACGCTTCAGCCACAACCTCAATATGGAAATCACGGGGCCTTTACCGGCCCAAATTGGTAAGTCGATTCTAATTTCTCGCCGTCTCTCGTCTCGTCTCCACGTTGTGCTGCTGGCTCAGCACCAAACCCGTTTGTTACAGGTGAGTACAAACAACAAATACATGTCTTTTGTGGTCTACTAACATGCTTTCCCGCAGTTTAATGTCATTACATTACCAACTGCAAGCGGATGCGTCACCTGCCCACACATGCTCAACATGGGCTTATCCAACAACAGCGGGTAGGAGAATTGTGCGAGAGAGGGTACTAGAAGGGGGAGAAGGGTATGAGGAATAGTTTTCAGAGCTCCAGGTACGTCTGGTATGCTTTTTTTGTGTTTTTTTAATTAAATGATTAATTTTATCTATCTAAGTGTTCCTCCCAGGATTCCGTGCCATCGCATGTGCCCTACCACCTAAACCACCATATCC
>KN832972.1:603368-765018 GCA_000827315.1 Piloderma croceum F 1598
CGATTGAGCCAGTCATCCCAACACAATTTCAATCACAGAATCATCCTGCCGAAACAGCCTATTAACCTATTTGGGAGTTCATTTCATAGGAATTCGAAGTCATTGAAGCCATGTGCCACGAAAAAAGGCACCAGGTGGCTGAAAAAATTATATACACCTGATATGGTATGTGCTGGAGCCACTGCACATCCTTTATTTATTTGCCACATCACAATTCCCTAGGCCCCAGAATTCTGGGGGACATTGCAATGTTTCCAGTGGAATTTTCCAGCCACATCATAATGTGGCTACTTGGACTGGTGTAGATCTATGGATAGCTGAAGGGTCAGTAGCGCGGTAGCTTTTCCGACAGGTTTTTGCATAATTTTTGCCCAAAATGTCAGTTTGACGCACCCGTTTGCACCTAGGCTGATGTTGTTTTCTTTTTGCCTTCTGATCTTATCTCCTCCACAAGGTGTTAATGTTTTATTTGCCGGGTGGGTGTAAGCCCACACCTTACTTACGATACGCCACATCCACATATGGACACTCTTTACCATATCTAGATACAGAACACTGGAACCTTCCTTATTGCTCATCCCCCATCATCATACACATACCCACTGTTCTCAATACATATCTTCGTCTTTGTTTCATTCCTAGTTTGATCCTCAAGACCTTCCAATCTCAGTATTTGCTATCCGGGTGAAACCGGATAGTTTTCCAAATCGTGGGTTTCTCCCAATATTGCATATACACTGTACAAAGAGTATGGTGGTGATGATTGTCTTCAGCCAATTGATTGGGACTTTGTTGGGTTACTCATGGAGGGTATTGGAGGTGAGGATCTGATTTAGTTTGTGAGTGTGGAGTATGCTGCTCATGCACAAGCTGTCTTTGAAACTAGGATTTTCAGCACTATCATTTCAAAATGTCTGGCTTACTTTCTCTGTAATGATGCCTATCATGTATCCTTCATAGTCCATGTAATTGTAATATATTATTTTTGTGGTACTCTGCATTTTGTTATGAATATAATTCAGTCCAACCAAGCACATGGCTGAATCATGTGACACACATGCACATGACCCTATAACACCCAGATCAAAGACTTTCCCCATTCAGCAGGACAATCCAGAGTGATGGCCCATACAGCATGGCATCACACTTCCATCAGAAGTGCTGTGTGCTTCTCCCTATCTTCCCTATCAGACCAATGGGAATAGTTCCAGCTATCAGACAGAACCCTGTCTGCTATCCATCAAAGGAGAACATGCAGTAACATGCTTCTTAGAGGCCTGATGACTCTGGTGCTGTGCGCCAAGAGTATTCTTAATTATAGCCAGCCAATGGCACTTCACACTCATTGTTAGAACAATAGGACACTTTACAGCATGATGTAATGCACAGTCAATGCTATAGTTTCTATCAAAGATAGAAGAAATTACACAGCCATGGATACATGTGGCTCGTATATGATTGGTTGATAAGTATCACACTACTATACTTGTACTTAGATCTAGATCCAGTAGAATAGGTATATAAGTAGAGTAGTTTCCTGTACATACCCAGATCAATTATTATCATAAGTTTTTACCTTCTCTACTAGAGTCAAGCATGGGTGATTCTGAGTTCCAGAAACAATCCTCTTAATTGAGGACCTGGACTCCATAGCCCTAGGTTCTGGTGTATTGAGTTGTGTTCCTTACACATTTAGTATTGAGGTGTAGAGATGAGGACAGTGTAGGTTACAATGGAATGCATCAATTCACACCAAAACTGTATGATTAGACAATTGAACAAATATTTCATTGAATAATGGATGGAAATATAATTTAAAGTTCTAGGCATGCACAGTATAGTAACCATAAGAGTGTGAGATGGTAGACATTAGGCCAGCATTATAGGTAGTAAACAGCACTACATGCTAATCTAAGTTATCAAGTTTTGGATGTGCATCAAGAAAGAAGTGTGATGGCTTTTTGGAACCTCCATAGACTTAACAGTATGTCCTGGCTTTGGGACCACCTCCATATGCAACTCCATTGAATGGCAGACAGCATTGCATTTGTGTGAATGGAGAAATTTTGTAATTTCTTCAAGGCCATGGTCCCAATGACCGGAGTTCTTATTTATTCTGGGTACATGCATGATGAGCAAGTTGCCACAATCCACAGAGTGAGCAGACTTACATGTGCACTTGTGGATCAAAAGCACCACTGAGCTACCAGGACCAATAACACCTAAATACAAGTAACTGGGTAGTTAAATATGCAAGCTAAACAAAGACAGAGAGTCACCTTGGAGGTCAGTAAAAAGCACAGTGCCTTTGCTGGTTATGAGAATATGATGGGCAAATGCATCAACAGCTTCCCAACAGCATCTGAGTTATGGCCTACCTCCATATTTCCACTAAATTTTACTTCCTTGAAAGACAGGCTGTAAGGGAAAATTGCTGTTGCAAGGAATGTAGAGAAGATGAGACTTCTTGTGTCATCATCATAGTTATCTGGGGCTTGTGGTGGGGGAGTCTCTAGCATGCTGACAAAGGAACCTTTCATATTCCATGACACTCCTAGGCATAATTAATATCCATCTTGGAAACTGCACTAGCACTGAGACCTACTAGGCAAGGCTTTCACCTCATAAAACAATGCTCTGACATAGAAAGTCTCCATGAAATACTGACCCAAGTGTAAGAGAGCAAGCTTGTCAGTGAGGTCACCATTATTCATATCTTCGAATGACATGATGGGTTTAAACTGGACTATGGCATATGCTGTCGTACCAATCTGAGCCTACTCAATGATGCAAGAATGAGCAGCAGGGTGCAGCATAAAAGAGAAGATACATATTCAAAATGCAAAATTTGAAAAACCCTTGGCAATATAACCACTGAAGGGAACACTACCTCTGCAATGCAGTTGCCAATCTTGAGCAACAAGAATGGTTTCTAAATGCTTGCTTTTCACATGCATGCCCTTACTGACCTTGCTTACTACAAAAGTTGTCTTTTGGAAAATATAGCTGTCATATTGGAGAGGTGGCAAAGTGCTTTACAGAGTGAGCAGTTGGGGGTGATAGGCACTTTTGTAACACCTTGCAGACGGTGCAGGAGAGGCAGATGATTTACCTGCACCAGTTATATTGTCAGCATACTCATTGGATTATAGATGCCACTGCATACCATCAGTGAGTTGTGTTTTATTGTCCATGGCAATGGTGTCTTGGGTTTCACATCATCCTCATTATCATTATCAGACTCCTGCAAGACTCAGATCATCACCAAAGAAAAGTTGTAAATATTGTACCAGTGCTGGCTCATAAACTAATATATGCATGCTCAGACTCTGATCCTTGATGTCTTTTTGGGACAACAGGTTGTTGCTCTTCAGATTAGAGAACAGCTCACTGACTGTGGTGTCAAGTAATTCCTGGTTGAATTCAGTGACATTAGATGTAGTTTTCAAAATTGTCAAATGAGATTGATTTTCTGTGGTGGGGAATTTAGTAACTGAGCAAACACAATATGACAAAGCTCCATTGACTGTTCAAATGATGGGCAGAAGCAAGTATTTATATTCTGAATGGTTGTAGGGCTCATGTTATATGACCCTTCACTTTCAATGCTAGATCATTGAGCACGTCGTCAGCATTATAACTGACCTGGAATGGGGAAGGTCCTCTGATCAGGTGCCTTTTAGATTGCAATTGGTCATGTGTTGGTGATATTGAATCATGTGACCATAGGTCCATGTGGGTATTCATAACACCATATATCCGGTCGCTCCTCACACGGATGTGACAACTGCAAATTGTTGATATTCCGCAGACTCGCAGAGTGATCACAGGGGAAAGAATGATCAATTTGAAATCCACTGATGTCAAGTATAGGTGTGCAGTTGTCAAAGAAGCTAAAGAACTATAGTGTAGGCAGCACAAAAGCGGCACTTGTGCCAAGCCCTCCCCTTTGAGTTTGGAGGCCTGTCAAATATATTCCAGAAGGAAAGTACATATTTCGTCCAATACCTCTAATTTTTTTTTTTTTTTTAGAGAGGCGGTGGCTGTGCAATGTTTCAAATTTGATGGGATTTTTGAAATTTCAACTAAAATTCAGCACTATCTGCCACATTAGGAACTTGCATATAGGCTAAATAACTTATTTTAGCCACTTGGCAGACCGATATCAGTCGCGGATGGCGTGGGATAAGTCAATAAGTGATAATGTGGCTGTGCTATTTCAAATCTCAAAGCTCACATTTTCAAATCTCACCAAATAAAATTTTGAAAAATATGACAGTATACTAGACCTCAAGAGGATCATTGTGTGCTAATTTTAAGCAAAATATTTTGAGAATTGAGGCCACTATTCGACTTCCGCGTGTAGCACTTTGAGATGCCTATTTTGAGCTTCTTACACTGTAGTTTGTTGATTTCTCTCCATAATATTAATCGTAAAATAATACTATAATTTGCATGGAAATAGCATATGATAATTTGAATTGAAGCAAGGTGCCTGCTGTCCTGACAGCACCTAGTATTCAAATAGGAGCCTTTGTACAATTTGTGTGACAGCTCTAGATAAATAGCACAAACCAGAATAATTTTCATATATATATTAAAATGGCCACCACAGACCATGGCAACCATGGTGTGCCATGGCTTTTTTCTGGTGCCTGAGTGCATCACATGCAAGCAAATGTGGGTCAAGTAGCCAGCCTTTCCTCAACATTGTCTTTGAGGTCTACAGTGTTGTCTTGACCCCATTGACCCCCAGTCAATAAGGTCAAACAATTGACAGGTCAGTCAATACTGACCTGGTCAAGTCAATAAAGTCAATGGGTCAATCATGTGATCTTACCATATGGCAACAACTGAAATTCACTAGGTGATGATCACACTCAGCTTTTCCGAGCCTTTTGGTAGCATAAATAAAATTTCCCCACCCCCTCCTTCCATCAAAAGGAGGCTGGTGTCTGTGCAAGCAGCCAGAAACAACATGAAAATTCAACATTTGTGCTATAAAAATTTATTGTAAATGATAGGATCTCATTGCATCACATTTTTTCTCTGAGGTCCTGCTCATTGGCGCTGTGAGTCTCGGTGCTCGGTTTCAATCGGAGGTATCAATACCGTATTTAGACAGATGTGGCCACCAGAGTTGCTGGATGTATGCCTTACCGCCATCCCACGCCACTGATTGACCCAGTCAATCCCTTTTTGACCCATTGACTTGACCTTACAGGGTCTTGCATAATAACATGCAGGTTTGCGTTTCCAAAACATTGTATGCTCATGTTTACATGTGGCTGAATGTGACTGACTGTCACCGCGCCCTCTTGCAGGTGGCCTCTCAGATGCTTTTGCTGCTGTACTGTATCATTTCGACCAAGTGTTCACTCCCACGGTTTTGACACCGACTTTTTTTTTTTTCGAAATTGGCCCTCAAAAATGTCTTTGAAAGGAATTTTCTACTATGCGTGACATACAATTCGAACAATCTGGGAGTGGTTTCAGCCCAATCCAATAAAATTTGCGCCCGTGAGGTAGACAAAAAAACCATGGGAGTGAACACTTGGTCAAAATGGTACAGTAATACAAGCTGTTAGGTATCAACAACAACCCTTCCACCCCCTAGGATTAGTTGACTCCAACAATGTCTCGCATGTCTTGCTATGATTCCCACTTCTTGTCTGTATACAGTGACTAGAAGAAGATCAGTGATGAAGGAATTAAAAGCATTCCCATTCTCTGTGGCCCTGAGAGTGGAGAAATATTGGGTGATAACCGAAGTGATCATTGATACTCCAGCGCGGTATACAGGGCCTCTTAATTCACTTTAAATGACCCTCAGACACCTTGTGGTGTCAAGCTATGATATACTTTTGATGATGGGGGTGGTAATGGATCATCATTGGAGGATTGCCGACCCGCTGTACGAACTTGAGGGATATGTGACGTGTCACAGGACAACACAACCAAACACAAGTTTCGAAACGCGAACCTGCACGTTATTATGCAAGACCCTGTATTGACTGACCGGGTCTGACCGGGGTCCATGCCAACACTAGTCCAAGCGTACATTGCGTCTATTCCCGTACCGTCCGTACCATGACCTTCCACACTCGCAATGCGTATTACTTGCGAATATCATCGACCAATGTTTTACCGCTCTATGTGCGTGATTTTACAGATCATCAGCAAAACACGACTTTGATGTCTTCAATTATATGATCCGAAGTTATATCTTGACGAGCGACATTTGGATTGGATGTCAGATAGAGTATTGCAATACGTACTAGCAGACCTACGTCCACTGTGGGAGTTTTCGTTGTCAAACGATGTGCTTGCTCATTCCTTCCCAGAATTGTTCCGAAACTGCAAGCCGAAACCAATGCTCATCTTGGCCCAGGTGGTCCGGCAAATGCAAAAAAGGGGTCCGTGGATGTGAAGCGAGGTGGTATGCGCTTCCTGCACCTAGGTTTTAGCATACGAATTATTCATTATCACGCTGATTGTAGACTTTTATCAGTTTGCTTATTTCCTTCGAAAGACGGAACCTCACTCAGTACTGATCAAGGTAGGTGGCCACTGCCTACGCTCACATCGATATCAGTCGCAAATCGAAATTATTCACCAGACGAGAACATTTGGTGCCGCGCCTCGTCAAATCAAACAGGCAGTGCCGACACCAAAACCAAGATCCAGTAGAACCCAGAATGGGAAGAGAAAATCAATTACGGCTGTTGAGAGCCCTGGCAAAGGACGCAAAAAGCGGAAAACGAAGGGGAAAGACAGGGCCAAGATGGACGATTCCGACGATGAATTTGCAACCTCTAGCGGATATGATAGTGACCTGGTCACTCCCTACAGCCCTCATCTCAAAGGAGAGGCTCTTCGCCGATCAAATAGAACTAAGAAATCCGTGACGGGAGGATACAGCCAAGATACAGAAAACGACGCGGATTATGTTGATTCGGATGCCTTCGAGGATGTTGAAATGATAACACAGGATCCCTCTGTCGATCCATGGACTATCGTAGGTCCATCAGTCGACGGCATTATCTCGGCACACAATCAGACAAGGAAACCGAGTGCTTCGTTTGTTCAAGAGGAGCTTCAGCGGGATAATTTTGCCGCACTGTCAAAGACAGCAAATCCTATGCAAGAAAAGGCGATGGTAGAGGCAGAGCCTTCTGAGATAGAACTGATCATCGAAGAAGAAGAAACGAAGCCAAAACCTCTATTACAGCTCACATATCAGGGCTTTAATATCTTTGAGAATTGCCTCTGCGTCGTGGTAGAGCCTTGGCCTCCGATCCAGGCCGTGCCTCGTGCTCCGTCAATCTCACCAATGTTTTCAAATGCTGCGAGAGCACCAGATATTGCTCCTCCCGATTTCATACCAAGCGGGCAGGTCAAATACATAGAGAGAGAACGGACACCATTGTTCCTGCCGGATCCTGAAAGAGGAACAAGTGAAACTCCTGCTCCTTTCCAGGGCAGAATGCTTCCTCCGGTCCCTCTTTTCAACGACCCGGCAGATCGAGAGAAAGACGATATTGGCGGCGAGAGCCTGATGGAATTCAGCCAGGCGCTCAACTACGCTGGTGAACAGCGAGGTGGACTAGAGGATGACGATGAGATGGACGGTGCGGTATTCTTTGGGGACGCCGACGAGACGAGAGAGTTTTAATTAATGAGCATACATAAGCTACGAATAGGGTCTCTTAGATCTATGATGGGAACCTGTTTACAATCGACCGATCTCTTTCAAAATCTCCCTTTTTCGGGGCTCTGCTACAATCCTGAAGCCCGCACTAGACATCTCGAAAAGACCGTGGCCACCGGACAAAGCACGGAGTCGGCTGGAATAGTCGAGCATCTTGTTTAATGGCGCGATGGCATACACAGTTCGTTTGAGTCGCGGAGACGCGGATTTGGTCGCATATGATTTTGATGATGTCGAAAACGCGTCGGGGGGTATATAGACCCCATCTTGTGTATATGGTCCAAGTTCGTCGTCTACATCTATCCCGATGCTACTGTCTGCTCCGAGCTCTGATACCTCCCCCCCGTTCTCTGTGAGGTCCCTTATTACAGCTCCAAGGCTATCCTCGTTTATAATGACCTTGATCCTTATATACGGCTCCATGACTGCCCCCATTCCAACTTCACGTATACGATTGCGTAGCAGTACTGCAGCGGCACTCGCTGTGATCGACGGATCCACACCAAAAGGATAGGTAAAGTTATTCACTTGAACGTGAACGTGGGACATTGCGAGCGATGTGTGAGGTGAAGACGATAGTGCAGTGGCAATACCACGAGCCATGTACTGTTGCGGCCTACGCTCAACTGTCGAAACATCCGGTCGAATGGGTATGCCGTCTTTATCAATAACGACATTACCGTCCCAGGCGGGATCCCCCATCTCGTTGTCTCGCAGGGAACGAAGGGAGAAGTTTATTACCACAAATACAGGCCTCCCCATAACCTCTGTGAACCAACGGTCAGAGTCAGGATTGCTCGTCGACTCTCCAAATCCGAGCCCTTCCCGATAGCTGACCCGACGCTGCCCGAACTCAAAACGCGCACCAAACTCATCGCGTAGCCTTCCTTCTACGATCTCTAGATGCAGTGCACCAAGACCATGCACAAGAATCTGGCCTTCCTGCGTGTCAGTGCGAACTGATGGGTCTGTGCGTGCAAGAGACTGGAGTGCAGTCTGGACAGGTTCTAGATCTGAGTGAGAAAGGGGGACGACTGAAGCAGACATCACTGCAGGAGGCAGAGTAATTTCACGTAGAGAAAGCTCTGGAGGGCCGTCGTGTTGCGCCAATACTAGGGTGTCACCAGTGCGGGTGTATTTAAATCCCTGAATGACACCTACGAATCCAAAGGGAAGCTCATCTACTTCTTCGGTTCTGGATGCATACATGAGAAGGAGTCTCGATGCTCTTTCCTTTTGATCACGGGTGGTATTCATAAGCGTGCTATGGCGTTTAAGAGTGCCTACAGAGTGTCAGATTTGACACCTAACCAGTATACACGGTTCCACCGACCTGAGTAGACGCGGACATACGTCATCCAACCTTTCTTTGGGTGCCATCCGACTTTCCAAGCTAATAGGCGTAAAGGTGCATCTTTGGATTGCGTACCGGCAGCGACATCCAAGGGGCTAGCCAGAAGTTCGCCTATGTAGTTCATCACCAGCTCAGTCCCAATGTTTTTGAAGGCCGATCCGCATAGGACAGGTAAAATGTCATTGCGAAGAGATGCCGCTCGAAGGTGGGGCATGATTGTGGAAGGTTCCACACTGAGATACGACGACGGACCGGAAGTCAGGCTGAGCAGGGTTTCCATGAGCTCCTCAGAGAACATGGAAAGATTTTCTAAAAGAGCCATGCGAGCGGGCACCAGATGCGGAAGGATGGGGTGTGAACTGGGTAATAAATCTATTTGGCCGAGGTTATCAATGTCGCGGGGAAGAGGGTGTCGCGAAGGTGAGGTCGCATCGCTGTCCCATTTCCATACCTCCCAATTAACGAGATCCACTAAACCTTGAATTCCGGGTTCGGCTCGGGCATAATCATGTGGATCAAAAGATGCAATTGGCAGTGTCAAAGCCATCGGTTTGGGATGAAGTCGATGAGCGAGTAAGGACGAGAGGGACGACCTGAACGAAGCCCCCGGACGGTCAAGCTTGTTGAGAAACATAATCCTTGTTGGTACGCCATATCTACAATGGTCTCAGCTGAGCGACAGAAATATGGCCACCATATTCTCACCTATGACAGCTTACCTATCTAGTTGCCTCCAGACTCCTTTGGTTTGAGATTCCACCCCTTCTACAGAGTCGATCAGAACGACAGCACCATCTACAACCCGACTGGCACATTCAACCTCCATTCCAAAGTCAGCGTGACCTGGAGTATCAATCAAGTTGAATGTCCAGTCTTTCCATTTGACCGGAATACTGGCAGACTGTATGGTAATTCCTCGTTCACGTTCCGCTGGTAGGAAATCGGTGGTTGTGCTTCCTGTATCAACCGAGCCTGGTGACGACAAATATGAAGACCCAAGTAATATGGATTCTGTTAAGGTCGTCTTTCCTGAGTCTATGAGGAACATTAAATGATTTAGCATGAGACGAATACATCGAATCATACCGATATGTGCTACAAGAGCCATATTCCGTATTTTGGAGGGGTCATCGTTGGTGGACGTTACAAGATATCGGCATCCTTTTGAAGAAATATTTTTCGATTTTAATGTTCTCAGTGGACTTATCCTGCTCGACGCGCAGAGCATAACGTGGAGGAAGACCGCGAACGTTCAATTTAGACGCCCAACGGCCCACAAACAACAACCACTTATTGTTTCCAACTTCAATGACACTTTCTCTTCAGCACCGTCCATGTCGATGCCTGCATCCCAAACATCCAAGTCTAGGGATATGCCAGATGGCTTTGAAGAGCGCCTACGACAACGTGCCACTATCAAAAATAATACTCTGAGCACCATCCCAACGAACGAGGTGCATATGCCGCTCGGAAACATCCCCAACACGCCATTAGCCGCATCGACCATCTCGTTTTTACTAGGCTCGGTATTCTCTCTTGCCCTATTGGCTTTTATATCAGGAGCGCTGGGTCGATCACCGTGGGCATATTATCAACTCGGGTTCTTTGTCACTGCCTGGGCTGCCTTTCACTGGGGAGAGTTCGCTGTCACTGCCGGATGGAACCTCGACAAGTGCAGTGTGGACTGTGAGCACTTTTCTGTAACTTTGCCGGATTTTGGCAGACGTTGATATTGGCGTAGCTTTCCTTCTGGATAATGGTGCACTGTACCACATCGCCAATGGGCTTGCAGTGGTCGAATTCCTCATTACGCTCTACTTCAAGCCCGAGTTTAAATTACAACCCTACATTTCAACGATAGGTGAAGCGCTACTGTCAGCCGGTGTGGAAATCCCCACAGCTCACTACGTCAACCCCTTTCAGGAATAGTGATGGTACTAGTTGGCCAAACTTTGCGGTCCACAGCTATGATTCATGCTTCGACAAATTTCTCCCATGCTGTTGCATTCCGCAAACTTGAAACTCACAGGCTCGTTACTGATGGTATTTACGCGTAAGTGAATCGTTGCAACGCCCAACGTTCGTGGTCTTACCGCGGATCTGCATACAGGTGGTTCCGACACCCTTCATACGCGGGATTCTTCTACTGGGGATTAGGCACCCAGCTCGTGCTTCAAAATCCTGTTTCATTCGTGGTTTTCACGATCATCCTATGGAGGTTCTTTTACTATAGGACTAGAGGTAGTCCACCTCAGCTTCTACGCCGTCTCAGTGATACTAATGATACTGTCAAACAGCGGAGGAAAAAGCACTCGTCAAATTCTTTGGGGACGAGTATGTAAAGTACCGCCAACGAGTGGGCATTAAGATCCCATTTATCCCATGATTTTGCATCAATAATATAGGGTTTTCAGCATCATAATCACGGCAGATTTCATGTCATATGTGATCATAAGAAATAGGTAGAACAAATGCATGAAATCTTTAGATCTGCGATCGCATAACCGCATCTCTACTCGTTTGTAGTGATCGTGCCCTTATCAGATACATAAATCCCATCTAAAAATTTACGAATATCCTTGTTCCGTACGTGGCAGATACCCTGTATCGATGCGGCTAAAGAACAGTGTCAATAGTAGCATTGACAACAAAAGACGAAGACGAACCCGATTGTGAGACGTTTTCGATGTCATTGCCGGTAAGGAGAAGCTCATCCTTCTGGGCTTTCGACTCTGCAACTGTTACACCGTCCAGCATCTTCACGTGTCGTACAGTCTATACGAAAACGAGATGAATATTAAAAACCCAAGATAGTGAGAAAGTGAGACACCTTCTCGCCCAAGAAGTTACGGATCTCCACTGCACGACCGTCATCTTGGATGATGCAGTTGATGGGAAAATGGGCATAGACCGCACGCATTTTATACAAGAATCCCTTCAAGTCGATCAACTTTAACTGACAATCCACATTGCATGTGCTAACTCTACGCACGTTCGTGACGCCAGTGATCATATTCATGATAAGACTTCTGATAGTCCGTAGGCAGGCAACATGTTTGCGTCCACCTTGCCACACAGCGAGTGTGACTTTGTTGGTCGTTTTGCCTTTGAGCAGGCGGATGTCCATATCGACATGACGAACATTTTTTGTGAGGGTCCCGCGAGGTCCTGTGACGCTGATGAGGCGGGACTTAATGGTAACAGTGATGCCCTCGGGAATGTCGAGTTCTTCAGTCTTGAGGACGTCCCGCATCTAGATAAAAGTTGCGTGAGTCAGTGTACTGCATCACTTGATTGCAAGGTCAATCCAGCCTAATCCGAGCCTTTGCTCAGCCAAAAGCGATACGAGAGCCTCTGAACATGTATCATACGCATAGCTAGACAGGCAGAAAGATGCTAAAGTAAAGCTCACCTTGTAAACGATGGATTTCTTGAGGTGGTTGGGGAAGGATCAGTCTAAGTGCGAGACTGCATCGCCACACCGATAGAAGAATCTTGTGGCCACAGCAGATTCCTCACTCTTCTTCTTCCTAAGAATTTATATAAAAAACCGGGGTTTCAATATGAAGCTATTTAATTACATGTGTACCTTTTTTTTTTTTTTGATGAAGATGAAATGGTCGAAAGAATATTCAGACGGATTGCGGCCGCGGTGGCGCAACTGGTCAAACTAACAGCAGTAAACAAATACAACCAATTTAGGCATGACAACAAAGCGTTCTGCGACGTTCCGCTCTTGTTCCAAACCTCCATCATCACCCTTGTACGTTTCGTTGACCGTCGCAGTCCGAGTGAGACAGATTGAAAAAAAAAAAAAAACACTCTACGAGCAGTCTGCACCACAGTGAACCTGCGGCGAACCTTGCTCAACCTATTGTCTCTTGGTGAGATCCGAGTCACACGCGCGGCATCGCCTACTTGTGCCATCTTCCCTGCCGCTTAAGTCGACCATGTCTCTGTACTCTCAGAATGGATATGGGCATATGTCGTATGGCGGCCCAAGTTATACGCAAACCAGTGGATACTATCAACCACCAGCAGCCCCAGCACCTTTCTATCATGTCGATCCAAATACCTTTCGACGGGACTATGCAAGTCGTCTTGCGGAACTTACTATCAACTCTAGACCTATCATACAGAGCTTGTCCATGATCGCGCAAGAATATACTCGATTTTCGGAGATCGTTGCGCAGTGTTTAGAGGCGCACATCAGAAGGGTGAGTACTAGCTATTTCTCCACCATTTGTGCCTTAACACTACTTGGTGCTGCGTCATCCTTGGATGAGGGTCCTGGCATAGTTCACGTATCATATGTTGAATGTCATGTACCTAGTCTTTAGTTCTCTACCTTGAGTAAAGACACAACCTCAGATGGCCAATCAGGGTCAACCGCTGGCCAGCGGGGGATGGTGCACTCTGGGCAAAAAGAAAAGAAAAAGAAAAGAGCTTGTTTTATCAACGTTTTCTTGTTTTGTCTATTCTTATGTCCGCGTCATTGTGCGATGCTGACCGTTCTTGTGTGGAACTGTTAGGTGCCACACTGGATGAAGCTCCCCGGGTTGTATCTTCTAGACGCCATCTCAAAAAATGTTTTTGAACCTTACGCCAGGGAATTTGCCCCCTATGTCATACCATTATTCCTGGAGGCCTACCGGGAAGTTGATCAGAATACCCGAAGCAAGATGGAGGAAATGTTACTCACTTGGCGTACTGGTGGCGCAAATGGCAAGGAACTCTTTGGTGTTGTCCCGCAAGTCACTATTGAACGAGGCGTATGGGGCGGTGACTCGGGGCAAGCAGATGTACGTTCTTGTCGTTGGAAGTTTGCTCACCGACTAGGCTCACAATTATTTCATGCGTATATTAGCCCACTTCTGGTTTCTACTCTGGCTCTGGACAAATCTCAAAGTCACAGGTGCTCAGTGAGCTAGAGTTTACCCTCGGACAGAAAGAACGCGCACTTCAAGCAAATCCTTACGATAACGTTTCTCAGAACCATCTCAACGTCTTACAACAGGTCTGTTAGTTTCTCGCAGTCACACTTATGGTATAATTTAAACAACCTTCTATCATAGCTGCGCAAACTTGTCGAAGCGGGCGTATCGCAGGACGAACTCCGTCAAATCCTTAATCAGTTACGTTCGTTCTCCCAAAGCACTGCGCCTCCGCCTCTTGCCCCAGCGCCAACGTCGACCCCAGCATCTACATCTCCGTCGTATAATGGATCACTCTACCCGCGACCGTATCCTCCTCCGGCATCGTACTCCAATCAAGGGCCTCCACCAGGTTTCCCGGTTCCCACAGATCGACCGTCATACCTTCAACAGCCGAAGAC
Organism: Piloderma croceum F 1598; assembly: GCA_000827315.1. NCBI lineage: Eukaryota > Fungi > Basidiomycota > Agaricomycetes > Atheliales > Atheliaceae > Piloderma > Piloderma croceum. The sequence continues at coordinate 617,769 of KN832972.1, forward strand.
TGAACAAGTGAATATTACTTCCCTATTGCCATCGTCCCAACTGGCCTCTTCGTCTCCATCTGCACCTGTTCATTCGGCGGCGCCCATCAGCAACATCACCAATCTGTACAATGCTCTCCTCAAGGCCGGTGTCGTGTCTGCTTCCGCAACCCCTACCGGTGCTGGCGAGACGGCTAAAGTAGACGAAAGTAAGCCAGAGCCTGTAGACCTGGCTAAGACAACATCCAGAGAGTACCGTAGAACGATCTTGTCCCAAAAAGTCAAGTTATCTAGCGCCGGGATTACCAAGTACGCCGCTCTCATAATATATGTCTCACTGATTGACAACAGATTCTTCTAGAACGCGGCCGGAGCTTATTCACTTCTTATACGATCGATTGCCTGTTCAATGTAAACAGTGTGGCATCCGCTTCGCGGATAACTCTGTTGGGAAGAAAGAAATGCAAGATCATCTTGACATGCACTTTAGACAAAATCGCAAGGCAAGCCAGAACACCGGTCGCGGTCACAGTCGTAGTTGGTTCATTGGAGTCGATGTACGTGTACACCTTTATACCTTAACGATCACTCATATCGCCTTTCAGGATTGGATACATGACGTCTCAGTAGATGTGAAAGGCAAGGGCCGCACAGATGGACATCGACCATTGAATGCCAAGGCTGCTGCTGCCGCGATGATTGCGAAGCGTGATGCTGAATTGCGAGCTCTCTATGTCGTGGTACCGCCCGGTGATGAAGCAAAGCCCGTATCATGTCCAATATGCAAGGAGACTATCAAGTCAGAATTTCTTGAGGATGACGAAGATTGGGTCTGGAAGAACGCGACAAAGAAGGATGATCGAGTATGTTTCCGTAGTCTTCATTAGTTTTCGTGGTTACTGATTTTTTATTGACAGATATACCATGCGACATGCCACGCAGAGGCCGTCGCTTCAACAAATAACTTATTAGCTGCGCGTCTGCGGAATGAACTTGCATCGGGAAGTCGCGGTGGAACTCCTGAAGTACATTCATCTCGATCAACACCGCCCAAGCATGGCGTTAGATCATCGCATTCACCTTCGCCGCAGTCAAAACCTGGTGGCACAAAACGTAAGGTTGAAAATGAAGATGCCTCTTTGAACGCTGAAGCAGATGGGTCGCCACCCATGAAAAAACTTGCATTAGAGTCATAGTACTGGAACATTCTTTCTTTTTATTCCTCCGCATTTGTATCCTCCTACGCATACCTAAAGCAATATCAATTATTTGATGGATCTGATTTCCAATCAAGTGACTTATCTGTTATCGTTGACCATCGCCAGTACGCTACTACTAGTTTGCTGTACATCAGCTGAGACTACTGCAGATTTTGGCAGTTTGCAATCTTGTCCGCCTGACGAATCGTGTAGAGGTGAGTCGTGTGAGACCTCTGCAGCTAATTACATGTACACATTGCAAAGTGCCTCAACGTATGCCAACGCCAACCCTCCATCCTCGACTCTCGATCTCACTTACAATGGTGCGTTTGATCCTCTGCTTCAGGCCCTTATTCCTATATAAATATTTATCCAGTTGCCAGAGCAATCAACGTCAACAACTCTGCAGCCTGATGATATTCTCATGAACAGATATTTGCATGCTGAACTGAAGCGCATAGACGATCTCGTAAACGATGTAGAGATGCAGGTGCCCGATATTTCCAATCCTTCTCGGTGCGGCTCTTCAAAACTGATTGTCGGAGGACGATTATAGGGACCTCTCTCAGAAGAGCTCACATTCATCGTTCTCGATACCAATATTGTGTTGCATCAACTTGAAGTGATTGACCATTTCATCACCGATATTGAAACACTATCGTTGCCTGTGATGATCGTAATTCCGGGCGTGGTCATTAATGAACTCGATGGGTATGTCTGGGCGGAAACAGTGCTCTTTTTGATGCTGACGAATATTTTGTAGACAGAAGAATCGCAACGGACTGGCTTGGTTCGCGAGACGCGCTTCTGCTTGGCTTTTGAAAAAGGTCAAAGAACGCAAATTTGTCAAGGGTCAGGCCCTAGAAGAGACGTGCAACAAGTCAAAAAACTGGAAGACAAAGGAACCCAGACAAGTGAGTGCAAACTAGAGGATTTAACGCCGCGATAGTGCTGAAACGTGAATGCATTTGCTACAGGAGTTTGACACACAGCGAGCGAATGACGGTCTGATTCTTGACTGCTGCAAATACTTCCATCAAGTCCGGAAACAACGTACCTTCCTCTGTAGTGCAGACAGGAATTTGTGCTTTGAGGCAGAAAGCGAGTGTAAGCATATTCTTGCATTGCGCAATTTCAGCTGAGATCAACCGTGTTTCTAAATAGTTATTTGTACTATTTTGCCCAGTCGATCGCGCTTCTGGTGCAGTCGGGACATCGCACAGATAGTCTTTGGTTTTGACATCGATCTCACCAAATTTGCACCGCCCAGCTCCAGTTATCGATTGTCCTCGATCATCGACTCCCGTGCACCTCAGCCTCATTTCCGAGACGACGACGGCATGGATATAGACGAAGACTCGTTATCATCAGCTACCGAGGTTCTGCTCCCCAGCCATGCATTGGATCTTTTACATGTTCAAGTCATCGAACATTTTACAAGGCTATTGGTTGAACTTGTCGGCCGATTGGGAGATGACTTGATACAAAAACAAGTTGATGGAGGGACAAGCCTCTCGAGATACGCGCCACAACTTCCTAAGACCCATTATTCGGAATGGAATGCACCTCAATGTCTCGAATACCTGTATTCGAAGAGATCTCCACCCCGATCTGCCCGCCCGCCAGTGGAAGTCTTCTTGGCGCTACCGTACACTCAGCGTGGCGCCCGGCGTGGGCAAGACTGGTCACGACGAGACTGGGAGGTTGCTCTGGACTCGTTGGCGAACATAGGGGATCTGTGGCAGGAAGGGTACATTCGGGAGTCTCGCGATGGCTTGAAACCTATCATGGAGAATGTTTTCGGGATGCGTATGCGCCCCACTGGAATCTGATGCCACTGCTCGATGCATGGCATCATCTTGGTTCCAGTGCGCTTGTCGGACGTCTGTTCTGTTGAGCGCTCGTTCGTTCGATTATCGTTGTTATAATCGAATTGTATTTCGCGTGCCAATAAATTATATTTCGCATGCTAAAGGCTTCTGATCAGCTGCTCGATTTAAAAGTAGGTGCTAGTCTTCCACGCTCTGATTGGAAATCGAGAGCGAGTAGATTTATTCTTCATATGTACAGCAAGGACTACTGCTGCGATCATCAGGCACACGGGCCCCGCCACAATTTTAACGTGGGAAGTCGAAGCCATCAAATTGGGGTTTTGTATCCACTCTTATCCACTTCCGTCCTTCCCTCCTCCTTCTCTTCATACCATGGCTCGGACACGGGCTCTGTATGTTCTGCTGTCGATACTCGGTCTATTTCTGTTGGGAACTGTCATCGTCCTCTCTTCTATCTCGTACTATCTGGCAATTGACCAGGCTGCGTACTTGACCGATTCTGAGGTTCCAACCCTAGATAATGTGACAAGGTGGAACGCAACTGAGCATGGCCAAATCGAACATATTCCCAGAATACTACACCAGACCTGGAAGTCTGAGACATTACCCACACGATGGAAGGACATTTCCCAAGCCTGTCGGGATATGATGCCTGATTAGTGAGTTACTTTTTAGAGATAAGTTACAAAAGTTGATCTAGACTGCCAGTGACTACATGCTATGGACAGATGCCAGTTCTCGCGAGTTTATTGCGGAACAATATCCATGGTTCCTCGACAACTTCGATGCATATCCCTATCCCATTCAGCGCGCAGATGCGATCCGTTATTTCGTCCTCCATTACTATGGCGGAGTATACCTAGATCTTGATGTGGGCTGCCTCCGTCCTCTTGACCCATTACTGGTTCATCAGGTGATTTTACCAAAAACTATACCTGTCGGAGTGTCCAACGACATCATGTTTGCGGAAAGGGGACACCCGTTCCTTGCCCAAACTATACATAACCTCATTACATTTGACCATTCATGGATTCTTAATTACCCCACGGTCATGTTTTCAACAGGGCCTATGTTCATTTCCGCACAATACGGCCTCTATACCGCGTCGCATCCACCAACAGCAGAACATCCAGGGGGCGATGTGCGCGTTTTGCCAAAATCGCTCTATGGGAAGAATGCGAAACCTTGGGAGGCACCGCATTCGTTCTTCTCGCACTACTATGGTAGCAGCTGGCATGCAGATGATGCAGCGTTCATTGGCTTCTTGGGCAAGTGGGGAAAAGGTTTGATGTGGGTTGGCCTGGCGATCCTCATTGTTGGGCTGGGTCGATTGGTTTTGCAAAGCAGGCAACGGAAGTACAGTTTGAGGAGAATTGGCGGATATGACGTGATGCTGCCACGATGGTCACAGCGAAATGGGCGTTGGCACATTGACTTAGGATGGTTATCACTCGCAGCACCTGGGAGTTCCACTCAGCCTCCCACGCCAGCACCTGGATCGCCAAGCGACGACGAAACATTGTTACCTTTTGATGTTAGCCCATCCTCCCCCGTTGCATCTGACATGTCTGCGCCCACGGACGCCTTCTCAAATGGCCACGCAAGCAGTGCCCATCTACTTTTCGACGCCGTTCGAAGGGCCAGAAGCCGCTTTGTCTCTTTGGCAGGCTCTCAAGACCGAGAGGAAGTTCCCCGAACACCTTTCCGTCCAAGACGACACCGACCTCGTGGCGTCCTCTTCTTTTTACCTGCATTCTTTACACAGTCCCAAGATATGGAAATGGCGTCATACCGAAACTCATCGCCTGTTCCCTATATCCAGCCACCACGACTATCCTATCGTTCAGACTCCCCTACACCGCCCGAAAAGCGTCGGATTATCGAAGATCCTGAACTGGCGGGACATCGAGGAGACAGCATGTCGCCTGAGCCCACGTCTCAGAGTCACAGCAGAGCTCCGCATCGACCACCGTATGAAAACCGCTCAGCATCGTCTCCGTCGACGCTAACAGGTTCGCTCGTGGATGTCAGTACACCAGGCCCCTTACGGACAGCCCGAGGGTCATAGACATGGTGATACGCAAATGTTTGCATTGGTACCGCCTTCTCGACATATCCTACTAAATGTTATTTGAGTGATCCTCACTTCGCATATGGGACTTAATTGTTATTTATCACTATCCCATATTTCGATACGGCATCATCCATTCATTCGCGTTTCGCACAGACATTATACCCACTCATGCCACCTGCTGCATTTCAGTTCAATCTGATTATATTCACACTCACAACGATAGCTATTATTCTGCTAGACATTTTACTTGGTGATAACAACCAAGCAACTAAAAATAAAGGTCCATGATGCTGCTCTGATAATTACAAGTTTATCCCTGAGAAGGCCATTTTGGATTTGTAAGTGTCTTCATACTGAAGGACAGCAACAACATTGCTGCTGCGCTGACAGCGTAAGTGATAGATGGCCCGAACGACCAATAGGAAGCACAGGCTGTTGTTGCACATTAGAATATTCTTGATGATTGGTGTATGGTTACCTACCTAGAAGAGGACCAAGTGCACGTCCGAGTTGGCCAGAGGATCTGAATTGCCCTAATGCCTTGCCCTTGGCAAGCTGCGGGTGTTCTGCAGTCGGTTTGCCTGTGTCCTTATCGACACTTTCGTCGCATTGCAGTGAAGCGTACGAAGTTAACGAGTTCACCACCGTCGCTGAGGTAAACGCCAAGCATACCGCAGCCCCTTGCAGCAACCGCACTGCCGTAGTCATGTTGGTAGCCACCAGTTGAGGGAGAATGGCAAGCAGGACGAGGCCGATTGCACAACTGGACACTCCGCGCCGGACCATCGCCGGCAGCGAAATCACGGAGTGGTTCTTCGCGCGCCGCACATATCCTCCTTGTATGAGGGCACTGATAACACCAATAGATCCAATAAGGGCGCCGTTCTGTCTGTTATTCCAGTCAAAAACTGTTCCTTGTATGTCAGTATTGTAAAGCACCAGAAAGGGAGGACTTACGATCGAAGGTGAGGAAAGTTAGTGTAAATTCGATCCCTGAGAAAACGCCGAGAAATAGAAAATGTACTCTGCGCAAGGCTGCCAAAATCTCTATACGCTGTTCTACGGTGGCCGTGACTAACGACAAGTCACCAGCTAGGTCAGAAGAGGGCCCATCAGCAGTGACTTTAGCTCTGTCCTTTGCAGCTATGTGCATCCTGGTGCCTCGAGTCTCTGGGAGGGCGACCACTAGGAATAGTGTTTCGAGTACGAGGAGAATTAAGGTTAAAATTGCAGGTGCTGCGTAAACATTCAACTCGGTGCCCCAAGTGTTGAATGCCGGTGGTAGAGGCCGAGACGCAAAGTAGGCACCTAGAGTACAGATAAACTCAGTCAGGTAGTGGATTCGACCACGACCAGCAATACCGACCAACGGGAGGTCCAATGCAGAAACAAATGGCAAAAGCAATTCCTACATGCGCCAGAGCTTTGGATCGGTTTTCAGGAGTTGTGACGTCCGACAAAATGGCACTAAAGATGGTAAAGGTTAGCGTTCCGAAATGTCATGATATGACCTAGGCTAACATTGCTAACTGCACATTCCCTTCACTCAGTCCCCCAATCACTCGGGACAGCATGTACGAGGCGAATGATGTAGATTGAATCCACCTGATAATCTCATCAGTCTAACCTCAGTTCAAGCCTGCACGAAAGGCTTACACGACGGCACTGGCTATGTTCCCGATCATTGTGATCAGCAAGATACGTTTGCGACCGTATCTGTCCGACAATGCTCCGATTTGAGGTGATACTATGAACTGCAACGTTCTTGTATGATTTGCCATGAGTCAAGAGCAGAACCATGTATAGAACATTCACTGACGAGAATACAGATCCCATTATTCCGCCTAGTCCATACATCAATGTTTCGAATAATGACATGCACAATGAATGAGCGCACCCAGGAGGACTACATCCCATTTTTTTGAATGTTGGTCGGCCTTATATAAGAATCCTCGGACATTTGATACGAACTGCAGTGTCTGCGAGAGAAACCCTGATGGATCAGCACACTCTCGCTAAATTCCAATTTTCGTGAGCCCCAAATTCCGGGACGCTTTAGGTCAACCTTCAGTGCGCATCTTACCACAGTGTACCATTCAATCAACCGAGGAAAGAGCGGTAGAGGGATCGTGAAAGCTGGACGTTCTTGTCAAGAAGTCATAGCACATCCCGAAACAATGAAAGACGCACCAAAGAGGTCTAACACGAGAGACAGGAATACTGTTGTTTCTACCTTCATTGTACAGTGGAAAGTCCGACCCTGTAATTACTTGCGAATTCACCGCTATGCTGGTTTTCGGGTCACGTCAGTTGTCACTGGTTTCACAGAGTGTCATTCGCCGTCCTTACGTCGCCTGAAGAGTACGATACTAGTAGGTGCACCTATGTGGAAAGATGGGTGTCGTCACTGTCCAGTGCACGCGTGTTCAATGGCATATTAGTAAACGCGATCATGCTTCGACGCTCACGCTTCTCGGATTCCGAGTCACACCAAACTATACATTTTATATCTATTTGCTACACGCAGCAGCATAGTATCATCAGTTCTCTTCCTGCTCGTCCGACGCTGGAACACCTTTGAATTTCTGGTCTTCGCTGGAGAGCGTCAGGTTCGACTGAAAATGAGAACTTGTCTCCGTCTTGGTGACTTCACGCAAGGCCATTGTGGCATATGCGGCTGTACCCAGGGTGAGGTGGATCTGAAGAGCCATAAACTTCCCGTCTTCAACGATGACAGGAGGGTCGAAGCCGAGTAGCTTGTCCTCATCGGCTTGCGCTAATGCAACGTCCGGATCAGTGTATCGCAAGATTGTCCAAGAGAAATCTTTTGGCAGCTGCAATATTTTACGATACGATCCGCCTAGTGTATACTCTCTTTAAAACAACAAGTCAGTAGCGCACACCGCGTCAAGTATATTTGAAGACTTACTTTTGTTTCCGAATAAAGCAATCTGGATCCAAACCATCGAGTTCCAGGTATTTTCGATAAAGTTCTCCCAGTTGACCTCCCGGGTAGGCTACATCCGTACCAGGCAGTGGCATTATCACATCGAAAATAGAGCATTTGTCCAAGTCCTCTTCTGTCAGCGTCTTGACGCGAGGAGCTTGCCAGGGTTTGGTTCGACGCGGTTTTCCAGACGTAGCTTTCTCTGCGTGAAGATATAAGATGTCTCCAAAGAACGACAATAACAAAACATGCCTGGTTCATCAGTGTCCGTGGCTTTGTCAGGCTCTTCATCGACCGTGGCCTCGATAGCCATCTCATGATCATCACCTTCCACCTTTTTATCACCCAATTCAGTGTCGAAAACCAGATCCCCTACGACAGGCTTGTCGGATCCATGCATTCGAATCCGCTCTGAGACAATCGCGTTCCATACATAAGACTGGTACGCATGCACGTACATCAACCGAAGATTGCGTGGGATCTTCCCAAGACACACATTAGTATCCCTAAATTCAAGTTGAAATCATCGAAGAAAACCCACCGTAGACAGCGCACCCATGGCGTTCCTAGTATCTCCTTTTTGTTTCTTGAAGCTCTCGAGAATACACCGTTCGGCCACTACTCGCCGAGGCATTAATTCGATAGCTCTGTCTAGATCGCCGTCAATGAGCCAAGCGTCCCGCGCAGCCACAACTTCGGGATGTTCGCCGGGTCGCTTTCTCATGATTAATGAAATGGCGTGGTGCCAGTCAGATTTTAGCAGCGCAAGGCCTACAGAGTGGGTGGGAATCGTCGCGGTGCCGAATCGTTGCATGCCTAGATATTCATCATTAACATCCGTTTAATGAGCGAACAGAGTATAATCACCGTAGTAGTTGATGAAGCCTTTATGCTTCATACTATTCATGGCTCGGTCCAGTGTGTCGACCGAATCGACTTCAACATTCCTATATCAACCATGAGCAACACGCAATTGACAAAGTTACAATAAAATATTTCTAAACACGTACCGTAGCGTGATAACAAAAGCATTTCCCTTCAACATCCCAAGGTCCAGGAAGCTCTTCCTGTAATTGAGATCAGCAATTCTAACTCCTCTCTCCCCTCTCCTTGTCAGTACCTCGTCCTTTGACTTCCGTCCGACCTGGCCGTTTGCAAGTTTCCAGACATCCTCAACAGTTTTATTATGCCGCCTGAGCGCTACGCGTTGGACTGTCACCCCGCGCTTATCTTTTGTGCCTGCAACTGAGAGGTCTTTGATATTGACGTGCAGGAGGCGCGACAGATATGCTAGTGCATCCTGAGTGTCGCGGTTCGTTTTTTGAAGAGTAAAATGAATATAGGGCGGATATGTTCCGCGAGGAGCACGGTCCCCCCCTCCGTTTCCTGGTGAACATGTCAGGTTAATACTTCGGGCATTAGAAATTAATGACAAATTCACTACCTCTGCCTCCACGTGCGCCTCCCCGGCCTCCGCCTCGTCTTGCCCACTTGATAGCAATCTGCGAGCCTCCATCAGCCTCAGAGGCAGTAGCGTGCGTCTCGCTATCAAGTTTCCCCCCGAAAAGCTCTCTCACAGTCTGGTGTAACGCGGTCCGAGTCGCCTTGTCCGAGATGGGCTATTCATATTCAAAGCCATCAGATTATTGCTGATGCAAAGTAATAGACATGACAACGACAAACGGACATTCGATAGGACCTTCCGTGTATCCTCCCTTCTGCCTCCAGCACGCCCTCCCCGTCCATTCCCTTTCCCACCACGTCCACCCCTGCCACCCCGCCCACCACGGTCCTTTCCACGACGCCCTGTATTCTCTCCAGGTTCCTCCTGTGCTGGCTCGGGAACACTTGAAGCTTCGGCAATGTCGCTCTCGGCAGGCTTGACCGGCCGCCCGCCCCAACCACTGTCACTGACCCTTGGAGGTTCAGGTCCTTCCAAAAACATTGCTTTCACCTGCGCGACTGCGTCTTCTGGAAGGAAAGGTGCAAGTGCCACAGTGAAGCGATCGGGCCATGGCTCGTCGGGTTCTAACTTCTTCTCTTTGGATTTGCCCTTTTCGCGCGGTGTCTCGACAGTAATACTGGGTACCGTCTCAGATGGTGCTTCAGTAGGATTTAAAATAGCATCGCCGTGATCTTCTATTCCTTCCATTGCAGTAGTTTCTTCAGCTGGCACGACTCCCGCCGTGACGTCTATATCTAGGTCCTCAGTTACAGTAGTTTTTTCCTTCTTCGGCATATCAAGCGACTTGATATGTATGACATTGTAGTCCAAGTCAACCTCGTACACCAGAAAATCCGTGAACCTATGGCCAATGAGCATCGATATTGGACTCAAAGCAGCCGCCACACCTTTGCTTGATGATCCCACTTATCTTGGAAACATCATGGGAAATGTATTCGGATATTCCGACGTCCGCCTCCACTATCCGATGCATGGCTCCATCGGCAGTGGATACTGGGCGAGCGATACCAAGAAGAACATGACTGGGAGGTAAAATATCCCCTAACTCAGCATCTTCGGCTGGTGATATTGAGTCTGTCAAAGAGTGGTCAATTTTAGTTCGCTTCGAGGATCTGCCATCTTGTGAATCATCGGGTTCGCGTGTTCGAGTGGAAGCGGACTCGGTCGACATCAGAACCAGATAAGATTTCGCTGTCCTGATTTGGACAAACCTCCTCGCACTTATCACGTGACTCAATCACTTTGATGTCCTCTCATCGGAAATCGTATGGCCAACGAGCCGCAGACCACTCCAACCCAGCAGCCCAGCTTCTCCTCCATACCATAGAACGCAAAAAATCAAATTTAGCTGTCAGCGTCGATCTGACCAAAACCTCAGACTTCCTCAAAGTGATCGATGTCGTTGGGCCGTACGTCTGTCTCATCAAGGCACGCAAAGCAGATCGTTTCAACCCGCAGGATGCTAATGCTTGCATTTGTTTGAACTGCAGACACACATCGACATTCTTGAGGATTTCACGCCTGATGTTATCGAACGGCTAAAGCTGCTTAGTGCCAAACATGATTTTGTTGTTTTTGAAGATCGAAAATTTGCAGATATCGGTGCGCCACACTTTTCGACGCTGCACCATTTTATTCAAGGTCGCTGAGACTCGATTATGCTAGGAAACACTGTCGCCCTCCAATACTCATCTGGCGTACACAAAATCGCATCCTGGTCACATATCACAAACGCCCACCCGGTCCCAGGCCCCTCAGTTATAACAGGTCTCGCGTCAGTTGGTTTACCCCTCGGCAGGGGCTTGTTATTATTAGCCCAGATGAGCACAGAAGGATCCCTCGCGACGGGTTCATACACAGACGATGCAGTGCGCATGGCACGTGCACATCGTGAATTTGTGATTGGGTTTATCGCTCAAAGGCGGATGGACCACGTTGGCACCAGCCCGTCATCACTGCCTGACGGTGTCGAAGATTTTATAATCCTCACGCCAGGTGTCAGTCTTGAAATGAGCGGTGATTCGATGGGGCAGCAGTACAGGACCCCAGAAAAAGTAATCTTGGAGAATGGATGTGATGTGATTATCGTTGGGAGGGGGATATACGGAAAAGGTACTGGAGACGCATTGGATGTGGGCTGTGTGGCGTTGCAGGCAGAGAAGTATCGGACAGAAGGTTGGAATGCATATCTGAAGCGAATTGGATCTACTGGGCCCACATCATGATGTAAAAGGTTACTCTTGTCGGATATGTAAAATCTAGAACCAAGTTGTATTAGGCCGTTGCGAATCAATGCACTACCCCTCCCCACAACATTTAATCAGCTGACTGATACTGTCTCAAGCAGCCCATAAATTTTAACCCGCAGTAATAGCGCGGTATAGTATCCACATGAACAAGCTATACAGGGCTCATGTGCTGGCCATTGGTCAAAAGACTGGAACGGCACCCGGAAATAATGACGCTCACAACGAACGTTACCGTCCTCCTCATCACTCGTCCAGGTCGAAGTCTTCATCGTCATCATTCCGTGGGTGCAGGCTCCGCGATGTGGTCGTAAATACAGTCTGCACTGTACCTCCAGGAGTCATCTTCTGTATCACGCCTGTGGATATGAAAAATTAGTGGCTGCGCCACACCGATGTTTCGTAATTAATTCGTACCACACATCGATAATCGTAACTCCAATACTGCAGTGTCAAATGCATCATCGTTACCGAGTTCTTCAAATCCGATCAACCTGGACATCCAAGCGCACTCAGGACATTATCATATCTAAAACATCAAATCACTCACCGATCCTTCGTAACGCCGTCTACAAAGCATACTACACACGGCAATACTTTAATCATAAGTTTCTCCACCAGCCATGGTATATTCTCGACGAATACGCGAATAAAACGTGTGGCGAAGTACTTTGGGGCGAGTTTCTGAGTATATCTTCATTCATTAACCACAAGTTGATCAGTGTGGGCGTATGTGGCTCATACCGCTAGATGCTTGTCCATGATCTCGCATCGTTTGAAATTTGTGTGATAGAAGTGAATCACACAGCGTGGTTCTTTCCTGTGGTCAAATTAATCAGCGGGATGTTGAGACAGTAGGAATACACTTACGCAGTTGCTCGAATGACTTCCTTCTCATTCGTAACTTCTGTATACCTCCCATGTTCATTCGCTTGCATGTCATTTATCCGATCCATCCTGCATTCTGAACTCAGTCATCGAATACATGCCTCTCGCCTGACATGGATAGCAAAGGCAAAGGCAAAGCACCTCACTCTTGCTTGAACACCGAAAGCCCATATTCTCTCATCGCAGCACTGTCATCATTCTCAATTTCGGCTTCGAGTTCTGCGAAGAGTGTTTCGTCGTCGTCTTCATCACGGCTATTGTTGGATTCGACAAGACGAGATGCCAGGGAGGCGATTTTAGGGTCTAAACTACGAAATATGAGCGAAAAAATCGTATCTCGGAAGGGTTGTATTTACTCGTTATCGAATGGCATGCTAGAGACTTGCAGGTTGGATTAGAGGAGTTGAGCGGCAGAATTAAGAAAGCCAAATTTGGGGTTAGGTGTAAACTATGTCCCTTGCTCTCGATCGCTCACAATATGAAGCTCATCAAAAAATTAATAGACAAGCATGGAACTGTATGTCATTATTTCGTAGCGAAGATCACACTGAATACAGACGAGTAAATAGGGTTTTGTCAGTCTTCGGCCAGAAGACGACGAGGATATGTGGCATCTCTATAATCTGATCCAGAAAAACGATCTTGTGCGGGCCACTGCAATTCGGTGAGTCCATTCATGCATATCTATCTCCCAATACTAAACACTTGCAGCCGTATACAAAATGTGTCATCAACAGGCTCCACAGAGTCTCATCGAATCCGTCTGAACCTAACTGTACAAGTTTCCCGAGTGGACTTTTCGTCCTCCTCAGCCCCTACGACCCTCCCAGACTCTTCGAATGCCGCAGCCACATCTTCCGCCTCTTCCACGGCGCCATTACCCACTGCAACCCTGCATATATCAGGCCCAGTCACTTCTGAAAACGATCATGTCAGGATGGGCGCATTCCATACCCTAGACATCGAAGCTAACCGTGACGTCCGCATCGAAAAAGCAGACGGATGGGACAGTATCGCTATCTCCCGTGTCGAGGAATCTTGTGTCCCTGGTAAAGGGGCAGAAGTAGGCGCTGTAGTCTGCGGAGAAGGCACAGCTGCATTCTGTTTGCTCTCCCAGCACATGACAGTCATCACCCATCGATTATCTGTGCCCATCCCACGGAAGGGATCAACATCAGGCGCATCGCAACATGAAAAGGCGCTGAATAAATTCTACGGAACGTTGTTTGATGCTTTTCTGAGACATATACCTTATTCGAGTCCAGGGCTAAGGGCGATTGTATTGGCCAGTCCGGGGTGGGTCAGGGACTCGGTGTATGAGTTTATGGTGGGTGAGGCGTCGAAGAGGGGTGATAAAGTTCTTGCAAGAGCATTAAAGGATAAGGTCTTAAGGGTCCATATTACTAGCCCGCATGTCCATAGTCTGGTAGAGGTTCTGAAGAGTCCAGAGGTATGTGCTATCAACTCCTAGGGATATCCTCGATAGTTGACTCAAATTGCAGATAGTTTCACGGCTGAAAGAAACCAAATTTGCACGGGAGGGAATCATGCTTGACAAGTGCATTTTCTCCTCCCTCTGTTCACTCCCATTGTTAAACTTCTACTCTCCAGATTTTTTAAAATGCTAGGCACAGACGAACAACGTGCCTGGTATGGCCCCACACACGTCTCACTCGCTGCCAACCGTGGTGCCGTCGGCACGCTGCTCATTTCAGACGAGCTCTTCCGCGCAAGCGACCCTGCGCAAAGAAAAGTATACGTTGAGCTCGTAGAAACCGTCAAAGGCAATGGGGCCGAGGTGCTTATTTTCTCGAGTATGCATGAGAGTGGGCAACGTAAGTGATCAGTTAAAATTTCTCCTGCAGGTTTATCGAATTTTCTCGAAACAATAGAATTGAACCAACTGACGGGCATAGCGGCCATTCTCACATTCCCCCTGGACATAGAAGTTGTAGAAGCGGAAGAGAAAGCTGCCAAGGATGCTGAGGACTACGCGGACGCGGACGCAAAACACGAAGCAGACGGCGCGAGGCCAGCGAATTAGTCAACCATCAACGATATCGGGACAGTGGATAAAGAAGGAACGACTATCTTCATTCTATTGGGCTGACTACGGGAGACTAGGACAGTGGAATGTTTTCAAAATGTATCGGTAGAACTCACAGTCGGATTTCATTCTGCGTTGTATTTCGTCGTGGATAACATCTGTGTTTGTACTACATGTAGAACTAATCGCAACTCTGGTGCTCATTCCTCGCCCGGGTTCTTATACCGCCTCAGCGCCCTAGCCCTAACCTCGTCGTGTTTCACAATCGGTCTCGGATAACCTAGTTTATCCGCTATCTTCGCCGGTGGGTTGTGAAGGTCTGTGCCACTCAGCTGCCTCAGCTCAGGCACGAACTCACGAATATAATCGCCTGTCGGGTCACCCTTTGTGCTCTGGGCATATGGGTTGAAAAGCCGGAAATATGGCGCTGCGTCGGTGCCCGTCGAAGCACTCCATTGCCAACCGCCGTTGTTATTAGCGAGATCTCCGTCGATGAGGGTTTGCATGAAATACTGTAAATCACAAGATCGTCATACAATGATGATAAGATGATTACTGAAGTAAGACTGACCCTCTCGCCTAGCCTCCAATCAATCATTAGGTCTTTACATAAGAACATCGCGGAAATCATTCTCATCCTATTGTGCATCCAACCTGTAAACATAGAGCAGGCCGGTCAGTCACGCTATACATTGCGGCTCATCCGCTGGAAAACTCACCCATAGTGTTCATTTGTCTCATTGCAGCGTCAACAATTGGGACCCCGGTCTTACCATCTTGCCATCGCCTCAACATTTGTTCGTCTTCTTCCCATTTTACGGAGGCGTACTTCTCGTTGAAAGGACGTCCCACCGACACGTGGGGAAAGGCGGCGACGATGGAGGTATAAAAGTCGCGCCATGCAAGTTCCATAACCCACCGTCCCGCTCCACCGCCACTCACGACTTTCCCGGCGTCATCCGGCACTCCACGAATGCCCATAGCGCTCCTGACGCATTCACGGACACTGAGGACCCCGGCGCTCAGATATGGACTTATGCGAGAGGTAGAATCACAGTCGCCTCTGTCCCGAGAATCGTTGTAGGTGTAAATACGGCTATCCTCGACAGTGGATGTTGATTCGGAAGAGGCTGCTTTAGCTTTGGGGCCGGACAGTTTTTTTGTTGACTTGACCGATGTTGTAGTAGAGGTTCCGGCTGCAATCGTAAACGGAGTGGTAATTTTTGCAGGGGTGCCATCGAGTGGCGTGAGGGGTGAGACAGCGCCGAGCTGAGAAGAGCGACACTTAGTCGTCAAGAAACGGGAGAGGATCTGCAGAAAGCGATCAATAAGAGGGGAAATTACAAAAGATCAAGATACCCACATCCTTGGCAGCCTGCGTGCCCGCAGGCCATATCTCCTCCATTTGCCTCTTATCAGTGTCCTCGAGCGCGAAGCCTTCCACCTTGTCGGGAATTGGACTCTCGAACAAGGGACCGTAAATCACGGATTCACGGATAGCCTCCGAATTTGGCTGTGGAAGAGGAGCAGAGCCAAGATATTCCTTAATACTAGCATTCACAGTGGCAATCCAGTTCTTTTGATAGGGAGAGTATACCTGATGGAAAATAGCGTGAATAGATCTGAAGGAGAAATACAAAATATGACTGACTGTGTACGTCCTGTCTTCCTTAGTCCTGACGATACCAGGTTCAATGACACACTTATCATGACAGAATACAAGGGCAACACCCTGCGGCCTGGCAAGCTCGCAGATCTTGATGTCTCGACGGAGTTCATCCACTTCGTACTCGATATTGGCATATAGACGCGTTGCATTAAATGTGCGAAGTAAGGAGAGAACGAAATTTGGCAAAGTACGCCTGGGTGTATGCGTCACAGTGTGAAGCGGTATATGGAAGGATGCGAGGGCTGTCTTGATTATTGCAAGGTTGCGCAATGTAAAGTCAACTCGGCGAGCACTCCTGTCATGCGCGATATAGTCTTGTGGACTGATGACAAACAGAACGACGAGCGGAATTCCGTCTTTCGAGGCTTGGGCAGACGCTTGAGAAAGTGCGCGGTTGTCCTCGACTGTAATAGCAATTGGTTTGATATGAATTATTCGACTGCGATAAATACGCACTTCTTAGATCTGCCATCCTCATCCAGTAGACAACGGAATCGCCCTTGGCAGGGTTCTTTATTGCATTCTGCACGCTTTCGAGGAGTTTTGGTAAAGGTGGATCCGAGGCAACAGCTGCAGCATTCTCTGCCGTTGCAAATTTGTTGGGTTTGAAGGTGGAATTTGCGTCAGGACGTGACTTCTTGTTCGCTCTGGAAGAGCTTTCCGCAATCCCTGGGCTGATAGATCTTGGGTGTTTGACCATCGTGATTGTGGAAAAGAACCTGAGCATGCGCCGCAGATGACTAGGCCTTGTTATAAGCACGCCGATCTCGCTAGCACCGATCGCAGCCCAGTAGTGCCAGATGACATCACAGTGACAGCAACATCACAGACATGAGTTGATTGTTGCATGTTTGCAGTGATATTCTATTTATAATTAAGATGCGTTGAGAATCATAGACGTATCGCGACTTAAGGGATCACGAAAGAGATCCAACCAAGACCGAAGAGACTCGGAGCCAAAATTCAAACTCAGCGACATTAGTCCTGTTCAAAGTAGGCGATTCGGCAAGGCACGCTTCGGATGCGATTCCGAGTAGGGCCCGTGAATCGAGACCGAAGCGCCGTTGACTCTGAACGACGCGATTCAACCTGATTCAACCCTCGGCGCTCGCTTCAACCTAGATTCTTAAATTTAGTTTCACTTTTTTCACAGTACTCACTGGCCTAAAAATGATATGCCTCCTTCGTTCCCCACAGTGAGCTGCACCACTACCTGCCTAACATGAAGAAGGTCAGTCGAAAGGCACGGTGATCGGAACGGCTGCTCAAAGCCTTCATGAAATCTCGGAACGCACGCGTCAAACACGCTCGCAAACACTTCCTTCGTGGAAAGCGAAGGCTTCGATCATCTGGTCAACCCCGCACTGTGCTCTTGTGCGTAGAAGGAGAGGATTGCATCGGATACCGGAGAGGCAGGTGCCCGAGTCCAACTTTCAAGTTTCTTTTAGTAATATATGTGATTTAAAACTTATTTATTTTGTGTAAGGTACTTGACTGAAGCGCGATTCAGAGAGTTGAAGCGACTCAGTACTCAGGAGTCGCTTCGACGATTCACCGACGATTCACTTTCTCACGCTTCACCTCACTCAAATTTCTCCTGAATGGGGTTCTGAATCGCCTGCCGAATCGACATTGAATCGTCAACTTTGAACCCTACTATATATTGCAGCCCTTCGCGGTTGGATCATTTAATGCGTTACCTGGACCTCACGGAAGCCAAGTAGTACGGTGTCCTCGCAGCAAAATGTATAAATGCAGTAACTCTTTATTAGCGGAATTTGAAGTATCTCGCGAGGTTAGTAGTTATAAACAACCTGGGACAGTATTAAGCTTTAGATCACGATTCACGAGCATTGATTGCTGGTTGGACTCATTGTAACAGGTTATCCCAAGATGAAGCAACTAAAACAACGTATCCTGCTGGCCTACATATAAATGATACGAAGTGGAGAAGTAAATATGTTACCAAAAGATGCAACAGAAATAATCCTGCCATAGCCTCAGGCATCAAAACACGCTTCGCAGTTGGAGCCGCCTGCGAGCTGTTTTGTGGTTCAAAGTGCTTCGAAACGGTTGTTTGGAACGGACGGTCCAGCCAAACAAATCAGCGCCCAGTCACGTGTTTGATAATCAATCCCGATTGGGACACTTCTCTGACTTCCATCTGGTCATTAATCAATTTGCGAACCGGTTTTATGAATGCCGAGCGATCACTTTTGCTCTATGCCGACTGGGGTACATGCGGTAATCCTAAATTCCGACGTACAGAGTCTGTCAAATCCCACTGAGCGCTGTCGCCATGGACATCAAACATGTTCACCCCCAACATTCCGACTCTAGCGGCAAATTCCGCCTTCATGCCCAGTGACAAAGGATCATCATACGTGATAATCTGGCGGATCGATTCGGAACGTAAGAAAGGAGTACTTGAGCAATCGTCCCAGTATCGCGTGAATCCGCCAGAGCTGGTGTATGTGACTTCATGCGTATTAGTGTCCGGTTCATTGCGAATCAGAACACCTTGAGCTACGAGTTCGTTGAATTGAACTTGCGCCCCATCTTCGCCTCCTCCATCATCATTGATTACTTGAACGGTAGCTGCGTGAGATTCGGAGGCATGGGCGATAGGGCGTCCGGAAAGAAGATGAGCTATGGAACGTTGTCTCAAGCTTGAAGACGTCGACTTCGAGATGTATCCATATGAGGGGAGACCAAGAACGATTTGCGATGCGGGAAAACCGGCAGTCGTCCATGCAGTGTATCCGGCAAGTGCGCTCGCCTCGGGCTGCGTAGAGTTGTGACAGCGGTCATACAGAGGTGCATTGGGTCCGGGAACAGAAGAAGCTATAGCGTGAACGTATGTCATTACTGTAATAGGCGTGAAGCAAAGAGAGACCCTTACAACCCCAGACGTCGTAATTCATTAGTAATATCCAATCCAAGACATCAGCAAATGCAGACACATCACTTATAGGGTCGCCATCTGGACCGGCAAATGGTTGAGATTGAGTGGCAGCGGTGATCCGTGCATCGGGTGGCAAAGTCGACTTGAGGAGCTTCAAGAACAAGAAAAAGTTCTTAGTATCGTCCGATGTAACGACGTTACCGGATTCGCCAGTCTGGCCAGGATATTCCCAGTCAATATCGATGCCGTCAACGTTGAACTCGTTGTAAACAGTCAAAATGTTGTTGACAAACGTCTGTCTGGTCTCGGTCGTTGACACAGCCTGAGAAAAAAATCTGCCAGCACATGCACCATGTCAAACGGGTTGCCGAGACGCCACAACGTAACCGGCTACTTACTTGCTTCCCGACCAACCACCTATACTGAGCTTGGCTTTCTTGTTAACGGCATGTGCGG
This sequence comes from Piloderma croceum F 1598, assembly GCA_000827315.1. NCBI lineage: Eukaryota > Fungi > Basidiomycota > Agaricomycetes > Atheliales > Atheliaceae > Piloderma > Piloderma croceum. The sequence goes on from KN832972.1 coordinate 637,476, forward strand.
CACTGACAAGTCGTCGAAGCATTTCTGGTGCCTTGGGGTCGTCCCACTTGATATTAAAATTTCGATCGGGAACAGCAAAGGCAAAGTCGATCCAGTCGAAGCGCTTAAAATCGATCTTCTCCGGGTCAAAAGAAGCCCAATCTGGATAGTATGCCATGACGAGAGGTAATGCAGGGCCAGGCATGGCTGCTGCCTGAGGCTGTGACGGCGCCGTCGGCGCTTGAGCGGAGGCTTGCCGAGTGGGGAAAGCATCGGGAGGAAGGAAATAGACGCTCGCCGATGTAGTTGTCACGACAAGTGGGGTTGAGATGGTTGACGTGACAGAGACAACAGTTGTTGTCGGCATAGTTGCGGCGGAAGAAGTGACGGCCTGCATCTGCATAACCAAGTTATTGTCTCTTTTGTGTTCGAGTCCTGCCTTGTCGTCGAGATGGGGATCAAGCAAAGGAGAGCAATAAGAAAAGAGGGGAATGAGTGAAAGAGCTAGAGTAACAATAGAAAGCGTATAAGATAGCATGGCGAAGTGATTAAAGCGCTGAGCAAGGATAGATATAAAAAAGATTGACCACCGAGGTGTAGTAGGACCTGCCAGAAAGGTATGAAGAATCCACAGGCGTGGTCAAATTTTATAGCGTCTTCATTTGGATTCAGACTGATATTGGGCACACACACACATTATTATGATTCGATGCTAATTGCGGATATGACTGAGGGCGAAACGGCCGAGATCGTTTCCCAAACACGGTAGGTGATCAAAACACTGACCACAAGCCGAGGTTACACAACTCCACACAAGTCATCGCCCATAGTCGAAAATAGATGAAACAATGTGCTCGTAACCAGATGTAACCGGCCATGGGACGTCTCGACAGTGCCACCCAAATAGTGTATCCTGGCCAGATATCGGCAGATGTTGTCGTGAAGGTAGAAAAGAGGATGCTGGAGTGTGGTGTCGGTGTTAGCCGTCACCCTTGACCAGGAAAAAAAAAACGGATATACAATTTTAGCGCCAGTGACTGGTTGAACAATAAGCTGCGAACAATGCATTTCATTCTGATACCGCTGCATGAATTATGGGTTCCCGCCTGAAGTAGCGTGATTGTCGCGATGCAAACCGGGATTAAAGCACAATAGAACCGTTCAAGGTGAAGCCTTCGTTTCAAGTTTGTAAGAAGCTTTACAACCACAGGATCCACATCACAGAAGGTGGGGAGTGGCATTCACGACTGGATGAGGGTTTATCAATCAAGCACAACAACAATGGCAACGAAGCAACAATTAGGGCAGAAGCGGGGCCAGGATGTGTGCCGGGTTATGGTTTATCGGAGTTCCGACTCGGACAAGGGTATTCTTTTTTGGTTCCGCCTTCTTCTGAATTGGATGTGTTGAATGGGCGTCCTGAACGCCATTGTTTCTGGTACAAAGATCCTTGGCGCCCAACGACGTGCTATCCTCTATGCAGTATGGCTTCGTACCTGTACGGGTCCATCATTGAGGCCAGAACGGATGCGGATGGACCCGAGGAAAGCAGCGGGGATAAGACCCTAGACTAAACCTTATTTTGCATGTACCTTTGCTGCACGGCCACAGTAATTGAAACCGTTTTGAGTCACCGGCCTTGTGTTTGCGCGGGTATCTAGATCCAGCTGCGACCCTTTCGGAGCACAATAGTCATCCGTTATAAAGTCGCCATGGATGGACTGCTATTTTCTCCCTCAGTCTCACAATGTCCTACATTCGTCCTCAATCTCCTCCCCCGCCTGCCCCTTCTCCCCAACTCTTGCCAACGCCCCTACCCTCGCCCCCCGCCTTGAGCAGAATGTCGCGTCGACGCCTTCGCATAGTTTCTCAGCCAACCCGCCCTGCGTCCCCACCCATTCCACCCCGTCTCATCGGGTCTCCTCTCCTCGAGAAAACCCTTACAACCTCTCGCTCTTTCGAGCGAATCGACGACGAGGCCAAGGCCGCGCTATGGGTTGACGGGCACGAATTCGGCTCGACCCGGACTCATTGGGAGACAACTCCCTCCTCGGCCGGACCATCTTTGTCTGTGGGCCCGACGAAACGGTCTCGTCGGGTTCCCCCGATCCACACATCCTATCTCTCTCCCCCGCCGAGCCCCAAACTCTGTTCTCCAACCCCTCCCGTACCTCCCATCCCTGCATTCGCACTCATTGCCGGTGACAAGAAACCTATCTTGCACATCCCACCCCCACCGCCCACATGGCCCGCGAAAATTATCCCTGAATTTACTCCGACGTGCGCGGAACGCATTGAGTCGCGCAGAAAGCGCGGCTTGTCGGTCCCGCATTCGCGCCCTGGCCTGACGTGCTCGCAGTTCATGACGATGCACAGCCCGCCACGGCGTATGGGAATCAAGGCGTGAATGGGTTTTTTTGGGGGGGATGAGTTATCTTGAACGCCAGAAGTTTTCTGGTTTGGAGATGCCGACGCGCTTCGATGCCGTAGCCGCTGTCGGTGCTTCTTGAGCCATCTGTCTTGCGTCCGCTGCCATGATCAGCGGACTGTTGCTTTTGGCGGCATGTCGTCCATCGTCGACTACCCACACATTCCTCGAGTCGTTCGCAATCTAAATCACGTCAAATATCAATATTCGACATACGGTCATAATCGGCAAATCACATTCTTTCTACATATTACTACACAGTCGTTTGCTTTAATTTCTATCCACACCATCCTCTTATTCGATAGAGGGCCACTCACTGGCCACTAGATTTCTACATTTGTATTATTAGCTTGCGCATCACCTTCATCTGTCAATTATAATTACTTATCTACAGTATACGATCTTTTACTGTAACTACTGTAACATCTGCATACGCTTCCTGGTGGCAATATAACCAGTTTGTAGTTTCTCGTCGAAAAGCAGCGATAAGTGAAGAAACTCAATGTGTGTAAATTAGTAATATTGCAGACAAAGGGCACAATGGGTCTCGTATCTGAGTCCAAAATCATGGTCCAATGATAATAACGACAACAGAGCAAACAGCAATACAGAACACAGCGTGGTACAAGTCTTACAACCGTCGCTCACATCATTCCTTTACCGTTCCGCCTTTATCCTATTTAGTTCCCGCGAATCGACGTTGATGAAGAACCCCGCCGATGGCCGAGACTCGGGGGATGATCGTTACTCGACAAAGTTTTAGATAGTAGATTGAATGGCAATCGGCGGCCCGTGGGTGTCGTGACAGTACTTCCGATAGGCGAAGGTGAACCTGGACGTCCAGGTAGTTCTGGGAGTTTTGCGAATTGAACCGATGGACCGACAGATTCCTCGGGTTCTTCAATTAGCGTTCGATCGTGCCGCGAGTCGGATGCATTTGATGATGAGCGAGTAAGGAGAGTAGTAGGGGAGAGGGAGGTTGGATTAGGTCTAGGCGCAGTTGGGTTGGTCCCAGCGCGACTGCGAAATGTATCCGGTGGTGTCACGTTCGTCGTAACGATTGACGGGGGCTGTGTGTTACTCCTGAGTTGTGCAGCAGATAACGAAGGCCGTAAAATCTTCCGTGGTGTACTCGTTCCGCTTGCATGATTTGATGAAAGCGATGTGATATCGTCACCATTAGCCGAAGGCCCGGCGGATGAAAAGGTCGATCCGGTCTGTGATTTTGTATCCGTGGAAGCGCTTCCACTTCGATTTCGCCTCATATACTTCTCCATAGCATCTGCATCTCGTTCTAGCATTCGTGTGGCTATTGGAGATAGCGCAGCGGCGGGGTTGTGTAAAGGAGGAGCTAGAGGGGGTCCAGGAGAAGAAACTGAGAACGTTCCAGTACTGCTCGTAGCAGAAGACATGTTCCCAGAAGTACTTGGAGTATGGCCGCTGCTATAGGAGGTTCCGTTGGAATATGGCGAAGGTTGGGAAGGTGATGGTGACGATGATGCAGACAGTGTGGATTGTCCAAGTGTTGCCAAATTACTTCCATCATAATCTCCACTGTCAGATGTAGCGGTTGTCCGACTGCCCCCTGAGCCACTCCGCATTCGTGCCGCGCCATCAGGAAGTTTTGTAGCGGGTGGAGGCAAAACCATAGGCGCCGAGCTCCCCCATTCATTCCCTCGTGCAGCGGCTTGTGCGAATATTTGTCGACGCGACTTCTTGTTATTTTCAAACTGTATTCGCGCAGTATCTTGCAGTGTATCTCTTGTGCTGAATCTAATTGTCGGTGTTAATTGAAAGTCAAAGGCTGAAATATGACTTGAACGTACGAATATGCATAGTCTGATGCCGTGAAACCGTCATTATTCCGTGCAGTATATGAACAGCCTCGTTCAATGAGAAGTTGTACAACCTGACCCAAGATTAGTCATACATCGAATTAAGATCCGTTATACGTACCGGTATATGTCCCCAGGAGCTCGCACTGCAATCGGTCAGCTGAGTACTCTGAATCATATACTAAACAGCTCACTAATGTAATGGTGTGTTGCCTTTGTTGTCGGACAAATTAAAGTCTGCGCCAAGGTCGCACAGCATCTAGACGCTCAAAGCGTCAGCTTGCCCCCAAAAGAAAGGAAGCCCGTACCCACCCTCACAAGCTCCTCATTCCCTTTTAATGCCGCTACATGCAACGCTGTCTTCCCATTCACATTACTCCAATCTAATATCCACGTATACCGGTCGTAGTACAACTTGGACATCCGCAGCGCTGCGCCTACGATGTCCACATCTGGTGGTCTGGATTGGTACGGACTTGTTGAAGACGAAGGCTTTAAGTCGGAGAGAAGCATTAATATTGTGTTGTTTTCCGAATCCTGATGAATGGGGCGAATGAGAATCTGGATCATAATATAACGGCACCAGGGTAACATCAGGTGCACCTTGCTGAGTTCTTCGTCGTCATGCCCAGCTGACAAGAGATATTCAAATGTCTCTTCGTGGCCTAGCACAGCTGCCCAGGCCAACGAAGTAAACCGCCGAGGAGCAGGATCAGGATTGCGCATCTCCGTCCTCTGGAGGAGTCTCTTGACGAGAAACAGGTTATTTTCTGTTACATGAGTCGATCAGCACCCGTCTGCTGCAAGCCTCGAGCAAGAATAAGCTGACCTTTAACAGCACGACGTAGTCGAGCGGTAGCATCCTTTTCAGCCATTGGCGGGAATGCAAGTGGTGGTATGATTATGATGTGTAGAATAACAATTGAAGTCGGAGGGACATGTCACCGCTCGCGTGCCAAATCGGGCATCATAGATCTCCGCCCGGACTCTGTTCTCCTTTCCCAGCCTTTCCCCTCTTTGTTCCGGATTTGCAACGGCTGGTTTGTATTCTCAACAATCTATAGTTGGTTTCCTTTCAATATGCCCAAGGTTGTCTCGCGATCAGCTGTCTCATCTTCCACAGATGGTCAGTTGCCTTCTCCTACCGGCCAATTTACCTCCGACTTGAGCGGTGTCATTTTTAACAGCGCAGCCAACCGCCTCCTCCGCTGCTGCCCTGAAAGTATACTGTGAGTCAGCGGACCCTGATGTCTCGCCTCGTGCCTGATCATCATTTTTAGATTGCATATGTGGGGAATTCATTGTATGTTCATTTCCAACCCCCAAAAAGTTTGTTGATCTGATGCTTGTATAGCTCGTGATAGATAAGAGCCTGGCCACCTTGCCGCGGCGGAAAACAGATGGTGCGATCATCATTCGATCACAGGACAGTGATGATGGCAAAGCTAGAGTATTCAAGTTGAACGCCAATGCTGGTGAACCTGTCTTACTGGAACGGTTCGTTTCCATTCTATCGCCAATCGAACTCCATGTACTAAACGTGTCACTGCAGGCAAGGAGGCCACGAACGACAGTTCCGTTTCCACTGCCCACGATGTACATTACCAATTGGTGAGCGTGGCTTTCAACAGGTACGTATCTTGCGTCCGTGCTGATGATCAATGATATTACAGGTTACCAATCAACACCACCCCCGGCCAAGTCTGGTCCCTTCATGTATATTGCGGTGGGAGCATTAACTCAAATGCAGGGACAGGTGCCACAGGACGCCTTTGACGGGGAGAACGGGTTTGAGTCGTAACAAAGAGGCCTAATTATGCCAATTGATGGGCAGCACAAACTTCCATTTGAGCGAAGAAAATCCGCTGCTTATGATAGCTTTATTAATGTATTCCTGCATTCGACCAGAACTCGACCATTATTCAATATTTATATTGTGATACGATGACACGATATGAACGCAGCCTTAAGTTACCAAATATAAATTGCCAAATGGATGTTCACCTATGATAAAAAACTAAAATTAGTAAACCTGTTCCAATGAATCTTACGAGGCATGAAAAAACAAGGTTGTATGTAGCTCAGATACCGTTGTAGAAAAGTCAACTCATGACGCAAGTGAATCAAAACACAGGCGTTCATACAGTGTGAATAAAGTTGTCATCAACGCCACAGGGAAAGACAAGAAAGTGAGAAAGAAGTGGAAAGAATGCTCACCATGGCACGAAGGGATGTCGTTGACGTGGAAGCAAAAAATTTCAGGAAAGTTTATAGCAAGAGGAGTGGCTGTGTTTATTTGCCTTTGTTTCACTGCATCGTCGAACTGAAGCACGACCAAACAACCGAGTTATTAACTGCCACAATCTCCGTTACCGCCATGGCTCGTGTTGCGTATCTTGGAAACACTATTTACTTCTCTTTATGACCGTAGGTCCCTGCACGAGAGTTTACATATGGGGCATTTTCGTGCCCTCAATCATATCGATTTCTCGTCTGTCGGCAACGAGGACGGGTATTTATACCACTGGATGTTTGCCATGAGCACTCAACAATATCCGTATCCTCTACTTGACCAAATTGTCGACACTTAACTTTAGGTCACCCATGTGTTTCAGCATGACCTCGTTTTTTCCCACCTCTCCCGTGTCTCCGAACGCATTCTCTGCCTTCGCCCAGTCTCCTCGTGAGGCTCATGCGACTTGCGAGGACCTTCGCCACGTCTTGCGTGGACGAGCTCCAGTAGGAAGACGTCTCACGCCGACACATACACCTTCCCCAATGTCTCGACACTCACCACGTGATTTATACACCCACCACGATCGTCGCGATGTCCTCCGTCCCTCCAACGGACAGACTTATACTAAAAAGGCTGGTAGAAAGTCGAGGCTCAGAAAGATTCTGGGTGGGATGTAAGCGCGCATGTAGTTTGATGATTCCTCTGGAGGATTTACATAAACCATCGCGCTTCTGGTCTTGTTGACCCATTGTACTTTGTGCCCTCGTACTTCCTCGTATGCTGCTTTGTGAATGGTCAATCACACGATGCACCGGCGATGCGAAAGATGTCTTCGATGAAGATGTGGTGACATTAGAAGCAGCAGACTGACGTCGAAGATCAAGAAACGTCTATTTGCTTCCGTCATAGAGTATTTTAAACATTGTCGTGTGATCGCGCCTTTGTTGCTTGAGTTCCAGCTACCTATTCAACACGGCCTTAAGGTGATCACCTAGGGCTGATAAACAGCGCAACGAGTCACTTTGAGTTGCCCATAAGACGCCACCTTTATACGGCATTTAGGCAAGGACGCGCAGAAGCGTGCCTCAAACACAGCTGACCGTCCCGGTTCCTGTACTTGGACTCGTTTTCGTCCATTACTCTTGAGTTCTCTATCATGGAACTGCCAACGTCTCGTGAGATAGACCTGGAAACCCTACTACGAGAACGGGACGCGCAGCTCGCTGAGTTAACGGTGAGCGCCAAGTTCTATGTGCCGGGGCAAAGAACCGAGTAGTATGCTTGTATTTTCGCTCAGGACGAAGTGACCCGGCTACGACAATACCTCTCGAGCCAACCAGGACCCTCGTTAACAGATCCAATTTCGCTACCTCCAGCACTTGTTTCAGTCTTACTTCCTCATATCAACCACAGCAAGGACAAAGATACCAATGGAAGCGCTGGTACAACAGTGACGACTGCGCTGACACAGCGTGCGAGACTGTTACAGGAGGAAAACGATGAGCTTTATGAATTGTTGAAATTTGGTGAGACGGGCAAGTTGAAGGAAGAGGTACGGGGATTAAGGAGAGTCGTTGAAAGACTTGAGGGCGCGCTAAAAGGTGTGCCCTATTTTCGAGCATTCCACTCAATTTCTGATTCACAATTCTAGAGTCTCAGCAAGTCATAGTATCATTATCGTACGTGACTGCGTATTTATCCCCTCCGTATACCCGTCTAATATACCGTGAAGAACCGAACTAGACAAATCCTACGAAACATTCCTGTCCGCCAACAAACTCAATAACCATAGCAATAACAATAATCCTACACACTCTCCGTCTCACTCGCCCATGTCCCGCAACTCCTATCTCCCCCAAGTAGCTCATAGCTCTGGTCCAAACGGTACCTCAAAACTCCCACCCACGGGACCCAGAGCGCACAAAAAACGGCGTTTGTCTGAATCACATACTTCCCCAGGGCGCTCGAACGCGCCGCTTCCGCCACCAAAACCGCGCACTGAACAGAGTGTGCCAAAGGAACGTAGTCGTTCACCTAGACCGACTGGAGACGGTCGAGGAAAGAGAGGTGGCGCCAGTGCCAATGTCAAAATGGAAGTTGACGAAGATATTAAAGTGGACTCACGTCCGACAGAACGTGACAGAGATAGGGAACGAGATAGGGAACGAGTGCGAGACAGGGAGAGGGACAGAGAGAGGGAGAGAGAGAGGGACAGGGACAGGGAGAAGGACAGGGAGAGGGGGGAGAAGGATAGACCTCGAGAAAGGGAGAGGGACAGGGAGAGGGATAGAGACAGAGATCGCGATAGGGATAGGGATCGTCTGTCGAGGCGCAATGGTAGCGGGATAGGTTCTACTGGAGGTAAGAGCAGTCGGAGGGGAGCACGAGGGTCAAGTGCTACTAATGCTTACGACGGAGATCGGACGTTGGCGGAGAGAATGGGACTGTGAAAGCCTTACTTCTTTATCTTCATTTGATCATGGTCATTTCTTCGTTTCACTGTCCCCAAAGACTATGCAATATCAACATATTCTGTATCTGGTACGAAATTCTGCTGTTGTATTCTTATCCACATCCGAATTGCTAGCTGATCTTGTTCTCATTGCTGTTTATGCATTTTACAGTTTGTATCGATATCCATGGGAGTCGTATCACTATGCTGAACCACCCTATTATTCGTGTCGTCGTCTTCAAGCTACATAATATAGTAAATAAAGTATGCATCGAGGTTTTCAAATTGGATCTTTGTCTTTTAGTGTGAGTCGTGCTGTGTCTGTTCCTAACAGCAACAATGTACCCATGCAATATCTCTTCGCCAAAAATAATGTGGCCCATCGTCAGACTGTATATGAAACATATTCTCGCTTCGGCTGAGAAGAGAAGAGACGGCCGCTAATGAGACCAAGCACAGACGGAAACCCAGAACGAGAACAAAAACAGCTCGAGGCTGCCAAAATCATAGGGTGCCCTCTAAAACCACATAGAGGTTTTTAGGGATCATGTGTATGATCCAAAGGCAGTCGGAAGTAGTATTGAGCTCGGAGGTATAACTCAGAGTCAGCTTTGTGCAAAGCATTAGATAGTACGAGCCACCGTAAATTCAAAATACGCATTATCCCCGCCAACATGGTATCATTAACGCCGGTGATCTTGGAACATAGAGCAGAGGATTAATCGAACACGACACTAGTACTGAAGCCCATAAACTTTCGTCTGCATATGGATAGCGGGCGTCTAAAGCGCACGTGCATTCGCATCATGCCCAGATCGCTTGACTCTAGCCATGGCTCTTTGACCTCAACCGTGTGCGCGCATCACTGCGGACTCTGCATATCCCTCCCTGTATTATATCGTTATGGAATTTCCAACCGTCGTCGCCGATGCAGATCCGGATCCGACGACACAAATACCCTGGCCTACTGCCAGGCCGAAGCGTGTACAGCCTGCGCCTCAGGAAAACTCATCTCGCTCTGAGATCGAACAAAGAGGCGGCAATGTGCCAAGAGATAGACACTCTGTAGATGTCAATGCGAAGAAAGGTAAATCGGCTGCAGAACCAGGTAGACGCCACTTGTCAACATGGGATCTCATCACGTTGAGTATCTCGATGGGTGGAGCTCAGGTTGCATGGACAGTTGAGCTTGGGTACGTTTGGTTAGAAATATTTTTTTGATCAGTGCTGATGTCGAATCGCCGCAGATATGGAACTCCGTTTTTGCTTTCGCTTGGAGTTTCGGAGCAGGTCACTAGTCTAGTCTGGCTTGCTGGTCCAATAAGCGGTTTGGTAGCGCAGCCAGTCATAGGTTTATCCACATCACTAGATAATATATTTAAATGGTCTGATTTTATTTTTCAGGCGCAATTTCTGATTCATCTCCTTCGAAATACCGCCGAAGGTATTGGATCGTCCTCTCAACGATTGTTCTCGTGATCTCTACTTTGGTCCTAGCCTACTGTCAACCTATAGCTGCATTTTTTGTTGACCTCTTCGGCGGTGGTGTAGGAGACTGGGATCCGATAAGGAAAAAACATGTCAACTCATATAGTTTTATTACAATATATAAACCCTACTCATGTTCAAATAGGTCTCCAACACTGCCATTGGCCTGGCAATATTCTCGTTCTATCTCCTCGATTTTGCGCTAAATGCACTGCAAGCTTCACTGCGGAATATTCTTCTTGATGTCACACCGCCCGAACAGCTCAATGCCGCTAATGCATGGCATGGTCGAATGACACATGCGGGAAACATAGCCGGCTTTGGCTTCGGTACGCAGATGCAACTTGATTCGTCTTTCAGCTTATTTATACATTTGCTGCTATAGGATTCTTGCCACTTGCAGGCATTCCAGTCTTTCGTTTGCTTGGAGGTGATCAGTTCCGTAAATTCTGTGTCGTAGCCATGGCCATCCTCATCGCCACTGTTTGGATTACCTGTGCTTGTCATGAAGAAAAGGAACGCCAAGATCCTTACTATAAACGGAGGTTGGTGTTTTGTGTAAACCTCTTGTTTTATATATATCTCATCGTGAAAATTAGCACTGTACGCAATGTGTTGGAAAATATTTATAATGCCATGGTCAAACTCCCAAAGCCCATTCGACGCGTTTGTGTTGTCCAAGTCTTTGCCTTCATGGGCTGGTGCGTGATTATACGGTCATAACAAATTTGTTTTCACTTATTCCACGTCCACCAGGTTCCCATTTTTGTTCTATTCGTTCGTATTTTCTTTACTATGAGGTGCCAGCAATTCTGATTATTGTCTAACAGCACGACTTATGTGGGCCAAATCATGGCATACGAAAATAATGCAGAACCAGACCACGACGTCGCAACTAGAACCGGGGAGTTCGCGATGCTTATCTTCAGCGTCGGTAGGCTGTTGATCTCGGATCTCAGCTGTTTCATATTCACACAGGTGTTCTGACTTCACAGTTGCTGTGGTTGCCGGATCCTTACTTCCTCACCTGGCTCGCCGGGACCGTCGCCTGATGACCCCAAAAGACGAGGACGAGGACGCCGAAGTGAGCCGTCTTAGGGACACTGTCCGACAATGGCGAGCAGAGGCATTACGTGACGGCAAACCGCTTCGCCTACCTATGATGCCATTCTTGTTGCGCAACATCTGGACGGGGGCACTGCTATTTTTCACCATTCTTACGTTCTCCACCTTCTTCATCAGTACCGTGGCTCAGGTGCGTTATTTGATTTCATGCGGTTTTGGTTTTTTCTTGTTACTGAGTTTCGTCTAGGCAAGTGTTGTGGTTGGTTTGATTGGTATATGTTGGGCAGTGGCATGTTGGGTGCCGTTTGCTATCATCATGGAGGTAGGTACTTAGTTCTACTACACGTCAAACCGTCTCCTCATTTTTTTTCATAGTTTTTGAAAGAACTAGACGAGGAGTCCGCCAATCCTAAACCAAACCATGGGACTGCAGAAGGAATTACCCACAGCCCTTTGCGTAGCCGGGCAATATCATCCCCTCAAGTTCACACAGATACCCCAAACGAAAGCCAGCCATTGATCCGACGTCGCTCGTTCGAAGAATATGAAGCAGCGGTGGAAGGAAGTAGTCCGGCTGTTCCAGTTGCAGGAGGTACAGTACTAGGAATTCATAACCTCGCGATCGTATTCCCTCAATTCATCGTATGTGCTTCCTTCTATCTTTTGATGACATTGGTTTCAATCCTTTCACCAAGGTCGCCCTTGTGTCCAGTGCTATTTTCCGTGCAGTTGATGCCGATACCGACATGGATCCGACGAATCATAATACATACCTGGGCAAGAATGGTGTTGCATGGGTGCTTCGTTTCGGAGGTCTTTGCACCTTGGTATGTCTATGTTTACTCCTGATGTTGTAACGTGCTGACGTATATCCCAGGTTGGTGCCATATTCGCCCGTATGGTGCCATTGACACAGGCAGAGAACCAAATGAGACGGACGTTGGCGGAAATGAAGGAGCTGAAGGACGAGAATACACCATGATCCACTGTGGACATGAACATTAATCTGTATAGTATGCATTTACGTTGTCCGTTGCATTGGCTTTCATAGCATTTTTGAGTCTTAGTCTGTGGTCTTCTACCGCTACACAAGTTTCTTGCAGTCTAATTTCCCAGGATACATAATGCGTAATCCCAATCGTCTGTCTCTCTAGTGGATATGAATCGGCAAGGTATGCTGGTGGTAGGTGGGTCATTCGGCCTGAATAAGTCTTGCAATAATGCTTCGACTTGCAATTGCAATTATGCGTCAGAAGAACGAACAGCCACTAAGATTGATCTCACCAGAATGCATCCGCGAAGGCTGATAAAATAATCGTATTGACAGTGCCCGAGTCCAAAACCGACCAAGAGCAGACACGGCTTTTAAATTCGCAGACACTGCGTTGGGATCGCCTAGAAAAATGAATGAAAACTACCTGTCAGACGATGTGTCAAATGGTATTTGCTTACCTTCGCCTTGAAAGCATATCAAAGCACAGGATGCTCCAGTATCGTGGAAGTATGATACCTCCCAATGAACGAAAGCTCCAGTTTCCGCAATATTACCTAAGGAGTCATTGTCGAAACTTGCCCGGAAATAGATGAATGGCCGCCTCACCTTTATCTGTGATGGGAACTCGAGCTTGTAAAGTGGGCTCATCATCATCATCTATCACAAGACAACGACCTGTGTGAAATAAGGCCTGCTTTTCTACAAGAGCATTTTTGGGAAGCGACTTCACGGCGATAAATAATGTCGGTACACCAGCATCCTATGTGATAGAAGACATAAGGTGAACCTCGCTCTAAACCATAGACGATTACCCGCCTTTTCGTACTCCATAGATGCCTGTTTTACGTGGATAATATCGCTTGACTTGGCTAGCCAGTACAAGACAGCTTGAGCGTATCCGTTCCATCCGCCACCAGTGTTGGTTTTTAGAGCATTTGTCACGCGCTCTACATGTTGGAAGGATAATGCTGTTTCAATTGCCAATGATGGAGGAGAGGGCAGAGTGAGACAGCTTGGTATAAGACCAATCTGCCCCGAGATCAATATTCGGTCGTTTACCTGTAAGGTTTGATTTCTCATAAAAAATAGTTTTAACTAGCAAGTTCAAACAAAGAACATACAGTGATGGCCTGTGAATAAGGTCCGATGTTCGCTGGAGCCCAGTAGCTTAAACCTTGCACATGAAGAGCCTGCCGGTCGGTCGGGTTCTGCTCTACATATGCGATGCAATCAAGTTTGACGCGGATGTCCGGTGGCAGATCCACGCCTACACATGCTCGCGCCGGTGGGCTGATGCCAAAGAAAGTGCCATACACAGCATTTACACGAGCGAACAAATCCATGGACGAAATAAATATGTTGATGTTCGCACATTGGGATAGAGTGACGTTGTGTACCATTAGATGTTCTGATTGTGCAGCATCAGCTAACAATGTTGGGTTGTAAAACTAAATTCTAAAATGCATGTACCTTGAAGTTTCTGGAAACATTCCTTCACTTCATCTTCGATGGTCACGTTCGACACACTCTCTTTGAGCTCTCGGTGTACATTCGCGACTGCGACCCACGAATCGAGCCTCTGGCTGCTTGAATTTGGCATACTAAACTCAAAGTTAGGTACAGGGTCTGCTAAAACCACCGTCGACGTAGTGGACTCCTGCGATCGCAAGACAGCATCCCGTATGGACAGAAGACTGTCGTCCAACAACAAAGGCACATGAACGTCCTCGAAATACTGGACATCTTTGGGATCTAAAGATGCATTCTTTATGCGAAGGAAAGCCACAGTGGCAAAATCATTATCGGCGTGAACGACAGTCTCGACTTCGGTGCTGCAAGAGAAAAACGAAAATATAAATAGCAGTCCGAGAACCAAAAAACTACCCAAAGCTCACAGTCTGATACGCTTTTTGAAGAATGGACAATCAATGGTTAGCGTTTCGTACTCGCCGCCTTCGCCACAAATGTGAGAGCCATAGAGGTTATTCTGTAGAAAATGCTGTTAAATATGATTCTTAATGCCAAGGAGAGGTAATTGACCAATTTGATCAAAGTAGATTCCATCTCTGCTAACGTCTTACCAAGGTGATTAGGTTTGAGTCCGATTCCTGCAACTTTAACCAGAACCGCTTCCATCCCAGCGTCGATCATTTCCGAAATTAGTTCTGCTTGGTCCCTTTGCCACAGATAGCATAATGGTGTCAAGAAGAGTCGAGCACAGCTATATATAAAAAAGGTTGAGAATCGAGACATCCTTACACATTCGTCTCTGCTCACACATGTTCCACACGCACTCTCTGATAATTGGAGAGAATCGCACCTACAGAAACGCCTTGAATGCCTGGATGCCGTGTCTGCGCTGATCAACACCCCAATAACAAAAATAGTTTACTATGGAAGAAAGCGTACTTTGACGGTCAGAAGCAGAGAATATAAATCCTCGGTCTCGTCCCCTAGCACACCATCTTGGTCTTTTGGGGTCCGGGTGCCATATTCCGAGCCCTGCTCTACAGCAACTCCAGAAATCACTCTTCGATAAAGTGGAACATCCAGAGCTTGAGCAACATATTCAATAGCGTCTTGGCCCACGGTTTGATAGAGATATGAATCGAGTTCCTCTAGGTGGGGTAATCTTAGTCGGATCATGTCAAAGAAAGACCATTAAGTGCTATCGGACCTTTTCCATTTTCTGGACCCAAAGATGCAGCAGCAACAAGCTCGTGACCATTGTGTGAGCAGTGTAAGAGGTTGTAGCAGCTATCTTTCCCACCACTCAGCAGTGCGACATACTTCATGTTAGTTTGGACTTAATGCGATTAGGCGCCCGTGACATATTCCAAGAAATTAGGAGGGATCCCAAATAGGAAGTGCCAATAACTCCGGATCGTTTGGCAGTGACTCGCTCAAACCGACTCATCCAGCTACTTAAAATGCCCACCGTCGCAGTTGACAAGGCAGATCTTTGGGATAGATTAGGCCGGAAGTATTGTGGGTATTTCTTACTGGCTAGCCAGCTCTGACCGTGATCTGTTTCTAGCAACTGAAGAGTTCGATAAACTCTGTTTCGAATATGGGCTCGAGTTGGATGAAGATGTGTGTAATTATTAGCCAGCATTAGATGCTGTCTGAACCAGTCTCTTACAGACCACCGAAGAAGTAGAAGCCTCAATCAAGAAAGGCCTACCTGCTGAACGTCCAGTGAGAACTATGATCGCCAGATCATAAATACATCTGATGTCTCTATTTTATAGCAACTCAAAATTGAAATCCCTGCGAATAGGTGTGTCTTTCTGGCGCCTCCATTATTATCTACCGACGAAGCGCGTCCCCACAAGATACGATCTCCTTTGCATAGAAGGCATTTCAAGAGCTCTTCGCGTGTTCTTGGGGAAGGATCAACCACCTGATTATAAGCATGCCTACCCACCAGGCGGAAAAAATAGTCTTTTAACGGTGACAATCAGTCCTGAAGTGTGTTGACTTGCAATATCTGCAAGCTAGATATGTTACTAAGAAGCCTGCAGACAAAACAGATCCGATCGTACTTCGCGTGTGCCATCCTACGCGGTGTCAAATTCACGGAAAGATCCTACGCTTCTTTCATCGATTTACAAGACAAACTCCATCAGAACATCTGTCGAAGGCGGCAATTCGTTGCTATTGGTACTCATGATCTGGACACTCTTCAAGGGCCCTTCCGATATGAAGCAAGACCACCACGAGATATCAAATTTGTACCTCTAGGGAAGGACAAAGAATACACTGCAGAGGAGCTCATGACTGTTTATGAGGTGAGATCTAATTGCTTGGCCGTATACCACGTTTGACGCATTGGCTCGGACAGTCTGAAAAACATTTGTCAAGATATCTGCCCATTATCAAAGACTCTCCTGTATACCCTATTATCTACGACTCGAAAGATCGTGTTCTGTCAATGCCTCCTATTATTAATTCGGAACACAGCAAGATCACACTGAAAACGCAGAATGTCTTCATCGATGTCACGGCCACGGACGAAACAAAACTTGGCATCGTGGTTAATATAGTTGCCACCATGTTCTCAGAGTACTGCCAGGAGCCGTTCACGTGAGCGCAGCGCAGGCCGTTCATAAGTAGAGATGGCTTACTATTATTTGGCAGAATTGAACCGTGTAAAGTCATCTATCCCGATGGCAAGGAGCGCATAACGCCGGATATTTCATCACGACACACAAATGTCCACGCATCCTACGTGAACTCCTGCACGGGCTTGTCTCTTTCTGCTGCGGAAGTGTCGACACTGCTGACACGCATGTCCTTGCATGCGTCAGTATCACCCAATGACTCAGATGAACTTCAAATGCAAATACCTCCCACTCGCCCGGACATTCTTCACGAATGCGATATCATGGAGGATGCTGCTATTGCATACGGATTCAACAACCTTCCCGATACTTTCCCTTCAACGAGTACAGTTGCTCAGCCTTTGGCCATTAGCAAATTAAGCGATGTGGTACGTACGGAGTGGGCATTCGCAGGATGGGTAGAAGTTTTGCCTTTGATTCTAGTACGTGCAATAAATCTTAAATTGGCTGATCTCTTATTCAAGTACTGTGACAGTGCTCACACGAGGAAAATTTCGAATGGCTGAATCGTAAAGACGATGGCACTCAAGCAGTCAAAATCGCTAATCCTAAAACCCTCGAATTCCAAGTTGTTCGCACATCTCTGCTCCCTGGTCTTCTCAAAACCATTCGCGAAAATCGCTCCCATCCGTTACCCATCCGTATCTTCGAGACGTCTGACGTCGTCTTCAAAGATGCAACGCGTGAGCGCCAAGCAAGAAATGAGCGTCACGCAGCGGCTCTATGGTGCAACAAAACAGCAGGCTTCGAGGTTGTGCATGGTATGCTGGATAGGATCATGCAGATGTTGGAGGTGCCGAAGATATCGAGCACTGATTTTAAGGCGGAGACTGGCTATTACATCAAGGAAGCTAGTGGTGGGTTTTTTTCTCCGAGTACTCTCTGCCGCTTCTCTGACTAAATTCGTGGTTCCGCAGACCCTGCTTTCTTCCCGGGACGCGCAGCCACTGTTTACTACCGCGCTCCGCCAATAAGCAAGTCTCACTTGACTGCCATCAAGGACGACATCAAAGCCGCTATCCACTCCAGAAACGATGCTGAGATTGGCACTTTGGGCGTTTTGCATCCGAGCGTTTTGGAGAAATTCGAGATTGGCTACCCTTGTTCTGCGCTCGAGTTCACTCTCGAACCGTTCAAGAAGGAGATGCAGAAAGTCTGGACAAACCCAGAGTGAACGAACAAAGTATAGATAATTCTCGAATGTATCAGTTGTAGGAATTTATGTGGCCACTGTTAGACATGTCCCTGACCGTGATTCGATCCTTGCCCATCATCTACGCCTGTCTAATTCACAGGACCAAGCCCTCCTGCTCAACAGATGCTACCTCCAAATATGTAGACTGAATGCCGAGTACAGCAAATTTTCCGCCAGTGATCCCATCCCGTTCGGTCGAAGTCGACTTACTATGGGGATGAAGCTCACTCTTAACACCATAAAATGTGAACGGCAGAAATATGCTTTATACTGTATAGCCAATATAATAAGTTCAGTCAGTGTACAAAAAAGAATGATCGACGAGTGAGTGTGAGGGCTGGACCGAGCCAATTGGCCGAGTTGTCAAGAAAGACTCGGACTTGAAAAGATGATAACATAACGTATGCGAAAGAAATGCAATGATCACAAACAGACAACCAACTCCCAACATGTCTAACACTGATTAAACCAAATCGTCCCAGATGTCGAAGCGATTTATAGAAACCCCGAAGCTCGCAGGGCTTCCGTCATTCTCCTGTCATTTGCCCGAATCTCTCTGGCTTCATCGCTCTCACCCTCTATAGGCATCATAGGTTCACGCTCACTATCATCCATTCTACCAGCAGCGTCCGTTTCATGGACGATATATTCCCGTTCGCTGTTTCGACTTCCGAAACCAAGCCCGGGGCGTAGATCGCTTCGGGAGAGTACGCGGAATCCAAATACGTCCTCGAGGTTGGCTATTGCTGCTCGATCACGAGCAGATTCTTCTGCCGTTCGAGGAACCGCAGGATGTTGTGGGCTAAGAATCCCACGTTCCCAACGTTTCACGCGCCAAAAGCTGAGCAGGGAAGTAAGCAGGATAAACCAGCCTACAAAGGAACAAATCATTAGTACTCGGAATTGTCTAGTATATAACGTCCAACGTACCGATGGTCATGAGGAAGAATGATAACCACTCTGACGTGGTAATTCCTACAGCGCCCATGTACGTGACGCTACCGCCTGGATCAGCATCAGACGTTGGCGACGTCGCATTCTGTGATGAACCCTTGAAAAAATCATCCTCGCTTGGTGTTGGGTCTCCAGCTATCCATCCAGGCCAATCATTACCACTTGCAATTCCATCTTTTGGCCCTTCCGTTTTGGCCCTCAGGGTAAAGCCATATTGTATCAGTGTGACACCTAAGCCTGCGCGGGCACCCAGCCGGCCAGCATGTGTCGTATGCAATAAGTAGGTGAGGAGGAAACCGACAAATTGGAAGGAGATAGAGACGAGCATATTCCAGAAGAAGGAGAATAAGGAGCCAGTGGGTAAGGAGTCGATGACGACTTCGCCTAATGAATCGGGCGAGAATGGTGCATGGACCGTTGTTTCCCAGTATGGAGGTACTACATAAACCAGGTGTTGAGATATTTTGTTTGTTAAAACTCTGTTATGGGACTAATATATATATACCTGAGTCTGCCTGAGCACTGGCGTACGAAGGGGGTGCTTCCGCACGGGAATCTTCTGGCACGACATATGTCTCGTCACCTAAAGTTCTGTAAGCACTCACAATTCTGTAATGAGTAGATCAAATACCGCCCACCATCTTGAATCCGCACGGGCCGGGTGGGTTTTGCGGTCACATTAGCAAATACACCATCCATATTACCACCCCCTCCAACGGCCCCTGATGGAGCCCGTTGGCCCAGTCCGAAGCGCTGTACGTAGTGTGTAGGTAAAATAGCAGCCGCTGTGCGTCCGAACCACCCCTTTCGCCGTGTTTGGGCGGTACTATCCACACTGAAGGAGGTGATGCCATTCGAGTTCCCATGGTTGTTTGGGAGTGCTAAGGCAGATGGCCGAGGGGGTGACCCCGGCGGAGGGTAGTCGTAGTCAGCATTGAAGTCGTATGTCCCCGGGACATGCGAGACTGCTGAGGGTATCTGAGGATGAGAAGTAGAAACTGGGTTCAGTGGGTGGGACTCGGAGGCAGTCTCCTCGTCGTCTGAATCATCGAAGGCAGCTTCGAGTTCATCATTGATGTCCTGTTGTGAAGCTGGGTTATTAGGGAGCGGCGCATAGCGGTTAGACATGAAAGAACAAAGGCGATGGTATGGTGCTGATCTGAGTGTGTCACTAAGCTTTGCTGCGTGGAGTAGTACAAATCTGCACGTGCGATGTGGCGGATCAACTAGTTACTGGTTACAACGCAAATGCAATTTCTCTCGCTCCAAATTATGGACAATAAAATAAAGTTATGCATGAGCCCGAGCTGGCCCGATATTTAATGATATGTACGACGAACTAAACTGAGAATTATATGTAACATCGGCACCTGCACATGGACATTATTTTCGATACTGTCAAGGAACGAGAGAACCCACCTGTCACGAATCATTTGTTAGGGTATTGGCATCTTTTACCAACGACCGCAATCTTTCACAGCTGTCCATTCGGGCCTGCATCATGTTCTCAAACATCTCTAGCATCTGCACTCCGGGAGTCGGCGGAACCTCATGGCCTAGATTGGTCTCTCGGCGCTTTGCCCTCGTTGATATCCCCTCAAGTTTCAACTTGAAGCCCTTCTTTCTCCGCATCCCCAACGTAGCCCGTAAGCCTGGGACAGTCGATGATTCTACATTATCACCGCCCGGCGCCCGCATGTCAGTGGTATTCAAAGTGGTACTCTCGTCCACCTCCATAGATGAATCGGACTCTACGGTACTTGTGGCAGAGTTGCTAGTGCTGGATGGAGCGGATTCCAGCACCAGCTCTAGCGACGCCCGAGTACGGTAAACCCACATCCGCTCTTGGTGGTAGAATGCGACGAGCGAATCGAGAAGGTTGACTGTAGAATCGATGGGTCGTGATGGACGCAACGAACGCTGAGGGGAGCTGGGTGGAGTGGGTAGGGAAGTATTCTGTGCAGCCGCTGAACCTTGGAGTACTAACATATTGTCTAGTATGGTGGACGAGGAAGACGATGAAAAAAAAGAGCGCTGGGAAAATAGGTTGATGTAGACCGGAGGGGCAGACTTGTGATCGTTTTAGAGCGTTGGCAGACATCACGGACGCTTGCAGAGTCGAGACCGTGAATTGGTCTCACTGAAGGCCAGGCCTTGGTCTAATATGGCAGGTCTCGTGAAACGTGCCTATTCTAGGCTTTGTCTGCCCAATCAGCTACTGCACAGCCACGGCCGATCCTCGAGTAGGATCATATTCAGGAAGTAGTAGGGATTGCTGTCTGTTGCCATTGTGTGAAAAATGACAGTGTCTATTTCATGCTGATAGGGGTCAAAGCCGCATGCGCAGGAAAGAATCTATTGTGAATTGTCAGAGGCAACTTGGACTCGAAACCAGTCTCTAACGGTATTATTAAGTCCGAGGGAACACACAATGTTTGAGCGGGACGTGTACCTCACGCAGTCGTGGTATACTAATACTACCATAACTGAAAGTGTAGTCATCATTTATTTGTCCAGAATATAGAGGCAACTTGAATAAGCTTTCCTAATCCGGCAGTCCGATTTCGAAGCCCTAACCAGCACCACTGGCAGAAACTTACTATGTGGTCTGCAGCTCTTCTGCTCTCTCTGCTTCCCCTAGCATTCGCAGAAGATTTCCGGATATTACATCGGATACATAATCCTTTGGGACCACCTTCGCCCTTTTTTGAACGAGGCAAATTGTCTCTCACATCTTCCGCTTCATCACTTGTAGCCTCTGACAATCTTGGAGATGACCTGCTGCAATTCGCGGAGACTGCACAAACCTTGAAGGGAGCTCTCTATCAGGTTGCATTAAAGCGCGAGGGAGATGAACATGAGGGACAGTGGAGCGTATCATCTGTGAAAGCAGTGTGTTCTAGTTCATTCTTCTTTTTCGCCGGATTTCTGACGTCTCCGTGATCAAAGTGCTATTTACCCAAGAGCACGTCCGAGACCTTTATCGTCCATCAAACCAGTGATAACAAGCCGTTTGCACTGGATTACTTTATTTCACCCATCCCACACGACGGCTCTTGTCCCAAACGACAAACAGGCTCTAGCCCTTACGAACTCCGCCAAACCTCCAACACGACCTTGTCAATCAGTTCCCCGAGACTTCCGCCACTGTATGATGATATAATCGTTTGCCATTTTCTTGAAACTGACTGTTGATCAATCATGCACAGGCCCGAGCTGCGCAAACCACCACCTCTGACGCCTCAGGGTGAACCGGTGCAACCGGTTCCTGAGCAGTCGTTCATTCAAAAATATTGGATCTACATCTTGATTGCGCTGGGGGCTCTGGGTGAGTCTCGTTCATATGATTTGATTTATATGTCAGGTTTACTCACTCTTTGTAGTTTTGACAGGCGGCGGAGAACCAGAAGAGGTACCTAAAGAAGGCGGTCGATAGACTCAATTTGCGTGCTCCTGCAATTGATACTCTTCATTTATTCATGTGTGGCCAGTTTTCTCTTGGTCTATAAGGACTTATCCCAAGTTTTACCGAGTAAAGCCCGAGTCTTGAATAAATATCAGAGGTCCGCATGGTCTCGGATTTGCTGCAACATGACTGTCTTCCTCCGACAAGCATTGGAGTCAGACGCGCCCTCACTGTCCCAGATATGCCTTCTGACAGCATCAGCCGGTTCTTCAGCTGAAGCTCTACACGACCACGGTGAACTGCCAGGACTCGTCTACGCAGTTCCCTACGTTAAACTTGCCACTACTTTTGGCTTTGTCATGGTCAATGACGAAACATCCGAAGTAGTCGGTTACGTCCTTGGATCGTATGATACAAAGGTATACGAGCGCGATGCGGAGGAACATTGGTGGCCGGCCCTGCGCGCTAAATATCCCATTGATGGCCCGGGAAAGGTCACCGGCAAGGAGGCAGACGAGACGTACATAAAGCTATTTCAAAAGATGGATACGTCTCCAGAACAGTCTATTGCCTTCTCACCCGCACACATTCATATCGATATACTACCTCAATATCAGCGCCAGGGATGGGGGAAAAGATTGATTGCTTGTGTGGTAGAATATTTGAAAGGAAAGGAACTGGATGGCGTGTGGGTTGGGATGGATCCAAAGAATGAGAATGCGAAGAAGTTCTATCGGAAGCTTGGGTTCAAGGACATAGAGGCTCCTGGTGCATATATGGGCATGCGTTTCGATAATTGGAAGGCTTGACATCAACAATTATGTCTTTCCATTCGGTCTCTCCCAAATTACATCACAATTACACTTCATCGATATCGATAGTACGGATCAACCCTCTAGAAAATCACGGCAGGCGAGTTTTCGACTCCCTCAATGGAAACCTTATGGCCAACCAAGGTCCGGATATTGTTGATCCCGTACCTGAAACCCGACCGATTCCACATCAGCACATTCAAAAAGATCGAAATGCACAATATACTTACCGAATCATCGTAGGGCGCTCCAGCGAAAGACCCCACCCGTGCACTCTAACATCCTTCGGGAATCCCATGGGCTCAAGCATCTCGGGCCGGAACATTCCACTGTTGCCGATTTCCACCCACTTGTCAAGCATGGGGTGGAAGGCGAAGATTTCCAGGGATGGCTGATGTGTATAAGTGACGGGAGATGAGGACCCTGGGCAGAGACAAACGAACCTCTGTATAAGGGTTATAAGCTGGCTTGAACCTCACGTTCTCGATGCCCATCTTCTTGAAGAAGACCCTCATGAAGCCTGTATATTAGACCATCAATCAATATTTAGCGAATATGAGCAAACCATTTTCAGCGCACGATGAACGCACCGATCAAATCAGCTAAGGTCAAGTTCCGATCAGCAACAACCCCTTCTACCTGATGGAACTCCGCTAAATGCGTAGCATCCATAGTCTCATTCCTGAAAACCCGATCAATACTGAACAACTTCGCAGGTCTGAACCCGTCATCAGTTTTCTCTCCTTTTCCTAAATTCCCAGCAGTTTTCGTCTTGGCACTTCCACCAAGGACCGCGTCTATTTCCTCATCGACTTCCTCACCTCGACACTTGGCTGCTAATTTGTAGAGCATACTTGCACTACTTGCGGTGGTATGTGTCCTCAAAAGCAATTTGCGTGTCTCGGCGTCTGACCAAGGGGCGCGGTAACCTGTTGAGCCGAAGCCTCCATGTTCGTGCGTACGGGCGACGGTGGCAAGGTAGGGGGCATGGGGTGGCAGAGACTGTGATGGGTCTAGAAACGTCTTTAAGAGTTAGCACCGTTAAATGAAATACAAGGGTAAACTGATGCTCGCCGGACAAGTAGAAAGTATCTTGCACTTCTCGTGCTGGATGTTGTTGTGGCACGAAAAGAGCATCGAAGCACCAAAAGCCAGATTCAACGAAGGAGCTTGTGGGCATCTCTGCAAAGCTGTGAAAGCATAATTATTGATTAACTATTCTAAATGAGATTAGAGCTAATACATACCCCATCTCCAAGAAGATGTTTCGTATTTCCTCGCGTACTTTGAGCAAGGGATGGAGTGCACCTCCATTAGTGGGTATACCCTCTGCTTCGAAGTTGTATTTTTTGAAGGTAGATGTTTTCCATGCACCGCTGTGTCAAAACGAAACCGATGATATGTGCAAACTGAAACTTTAGGATGTGTAAATACGCACGATGTTAGCATTTCCACTGTTAAATCCGTCTCAGGTTTTGCCGTTGATGTGCTGAAATTCGCGCCTTTCTCTACAGTGAACCATTGACCTTTCCTATTGCCGGGGGAAGAGAATGAGTGATCCGAAGCTTGAAAATCAAGCCGATAGTGAAACTGTATTAACCGTTGTATGATCAGCTTCCGCTTCCTAAGATCAGCAAGGGTTTTCTCCCCCGCTTTCAACGTCCCAGTCGAATCTACTTCTCGCAAATCTAATTGGGTGGTATCTTCTATCGTGGGCACCTATATCATCCATAGAGCAAGTCAGATTCACGCAATCTCACACCACTATACCGAGCGATTTTATAGTACTCACCAATTTGACAAACCCATCCCCCTCCTTGGCGATCCATCCACTTTTGAAGGCCCGACCTTGGCCCACTTTGGCAGCATCATCACCCACAACCTTCTTGAGTTCAGGTGCTGTAAGAGGTTTACCCTCGCCTTTGGTATGTAATGCAGCCCATACGCGGGCTTCATGCGATCCCTCCAGCACACACTGTGCGCCTTCGGGCGTCAGTACATGCGATAAAGTTTCATGTGTCGTGTATTTTATCATCTATGAATTCCATCAGATAAACCTTGTAGTCAATTAGATTATTGGGCGATCTAAATTTACTTCACGCGAGAGGAGAGAATTGAGAGCACCGAGGATGGTGATCTGAGCATCGTGCGACCCTGCAGGGGAGGACTGCCCAGGGATTGTGAGGCACCGGGTGTCTGATATTTGCCCAGATGATTCAAGAAGATCTAATACAAGCTGCTGCAGAGATTCTGCCATTGTAGTTGAGGTCAACTTTCTAATCGAGGCAAATGACTCTGAGATAACACGTGACTCAGGCGGCATTGAATTTATTCTTCTGATGAGCCTGGCTCGCTGATGCTATACCCTATACTGTCACTGATATCTGTCCCACTCTCAAAGTCGCTGATGCTACTAAACCCGTCCCCATCCCACTCGCTCCCCTCGTTCTGCTCCTCAGTCACATCACCTACCCACCGCTCCGCACCTTTAACACCCTCTCTGCACCTCAAACACTCCCACGTACCTTCATCATCAGCGGTCCGCATCATCCGATCCGCAAGGCAATGATAGCAGTAGAGGTGTCCACACGAAGTTATATATGGTGTATTGAGAGGATGAGTTGGCGGCTCAGACAATGGATCTGATTCTGGGGAGGCCGGTTTCTCCGACATCGAAGTGTTCGGATCCATACTTGGTACAGGTAAATTTACCAGAGATGTGAAAGCATTCACTGGCTCGGAGAGGTTTAAAGAAAACGACGCGTTTTCTGCGCAGATCGCGCATTGGTCTCTGGAAAGAGACGAATACTTTCCCTCTTTCGGTAGCACTTCTTTGTGCTCATTATTTGTGCCAGAAGCTCCCAGGATCGTCTGTGCAATGGAAGAAATACTCGAGGACACATTGATGCGAGATGTTAAGCGGGAGATGCGTCGCCGGACGGACCGTGTGCCAATAAGAGGAAGGAGGAAGAGAAGGAATTCCTAGCAACAAGACCTGATCAGCGATTGGGCCTTAAGGTAGCCAAATAACTTACAGTGAACGCATGCCAGACCATCTGGCGATTCATAAACTCGTAGCTGACGTCTCGTTTCACAAGTCGGCGTGACGGTACGAGGCTCATGCAGAGAAGCCTGTCTGCAATAGTCCGATATCTGCAGGAGCAAAAAAGTAGGTCCAGATATCTACATCAAAATCGAAATACGCACCTTCCATCCCACAAAAAGGCAACGAAGCTAACTAATCCACACGCCATATATGCACTCTCCATCCCAACGAGAACATTCCATACCTTCCGCCGTCGATCGCTGGATGGGGCATCTGGCCATGCGCGAGAGAGGGCATGCACACGAATGCGATTATGGATATATGGTATAAGAATCGTGAGGGTTCCGTGAATGAGGAGAGTGCGTCGCGGAAGCCCAGATGCTGATGGCGCAGTTGGATCAGACGAGACCGAGAGACGAAGCACGGATTACGAACGAGCTAGAGAGTACTTGTGGGACGAGGGAACAACGTATCGCAGATCTTGGAGTTTTGCACCATAGGATGCCCCGATATTCCATATCGAAAGCTTGTACAGCGTCAATTGGATGAGCAACGTTAGCTCAGGGTCAAATTGAGTTTTAAATGAAGACTGTATGGATCATCATTAGTAAATGTAACAGCAAATGCAGTTGTTCCCATACGTTCACTAATGCCAAAGTCTTGTTCAGAGGGTCTTGAAGCAACTGCACGAGTTCTTGGTCCAACAATTCTGAGTCCAGTTGGCCGACGCGCATGATTCGAGGATCAGGGGACGTGCTCAATGACAGGGAATCCCGTATTGACAATAAGGCTGGTTGTGCATTGTTCCAAGCCTGTTCCCATGCTTGCTGCATTGCAAATATGTGGAGGACAGCCGAAACTGGTGATCGCGAAAATCGATTGCAAAGTAATTATCACGTGGTTCTCACAATAGCCAAGAACAAGATGCGGAAGGTAAGTATTGTAAAGATTGTGGGAAGGTCGGGGTTGTATGAGAATTATCATCAGTCGGTGAGTGTAGCAGCTATGTAGATGAGTAGAATTTTGTCTAAAAATATATACCGTCAATAAGACGCGCAATCCTTGGCCGAGTTCACCGGTGATTGGAGTGGCCTAGTTGCGGATACAAGTAGCTCTCAATCTCGCCCAGAACATCGAGATTGACCGGCAGTGGCCTGTGGCCTTTCGCGGCCTTCCTGGCCTCGACTTGAGTGAGAGCCATCAGGTACTGCTTCTTGAAGGCCTCCTCGCCCCCGCATACAACTTTCGCTTCTTCGTACCGAGCGGCCACGTAGGGCATCATTTGTGTTGTGCGAACTGGATCACGTTCGAAGAGCTGCAGAGATTGGTGAATAACTCAGAGAATGTTGATGAACTGAGGTGACATACGGCTCTGCGACGATCATATTCAGGCGTTCCTTCTGTTTCATGGTAATACGATGACGGAGGCTCGTCTTGGTCCCAAAATCGACGCAAGGGCGAGCTACATGCGTCCACGTTGTCAACATGATGGCGATAGATTCGGGCTTTGGTACACTTACTTGCTGCCTTCAATGGCAGATTGTTCGAGAGCCTCGTCGATCTCGCGGGATACATCCTGCCAGACGTTGAGTATTTCGAAGAGCTGCCCAATGACTTTTGGGCGACCGGTAGATATGAGGGACGCGAAAGCCATTGCCGTTAGTTTACGATGACGAGGTTCGGACATGTTGTCGACCTGGAAGTATCGAAGTATAAATTTTGTCACATTGATGGGTGTCGCTAGAGCTCACCCGAGCAAACCAAACCTCCAAAAGTTCTTCATACATGTCCTCTTCGGTCTTCTGTGGGGTGGCAGTCGCACTCATCAGGTTCTGGAAAAGATTCTGATCGGCAATGGCGATGCGCGCCAGGAAATGCATGAACTCCGTGATTTCAAGGACAGATGCCTGATCACAAAATGAGCACGTAGTAAGATTCACCAGAAGGATGTTCGCACCTTTGATTCAAGGACCTTATTTATGACATGAGCGAACAAACCAGAGTTATGCATTGCCTCGCCCCACTGCGATGCGGGAGCTAGCTGTAGAAGTAAGTTGAGGGCTATGATCAGGTCCTTGACGTTAATCGACGCCGTGTTCGAGTTGGCGAGCGGCTCGAAGATGGCACAGAAGACGTCCACGGCGGAAGTCTGGGTGAAAGTCTCATCAGCATGCAATTCAGGGAGAAGGATTAGAAGTAAACCTGAAGGATGAGTTGTGCTCCCAAAAGGAAATATGACTCCATGATACCAATAATTTTGCCAAGTAAGTCCAGATTCACTCTGAGTAAGGACATAAGGAGAGGGAAAAGATCGATAAGAGCAGGTGCTCCGTTGACGCTTTCAACGGTGACAGTGTTGCGAACAGCAGTCTGCCAGAGTAGTAGCGCGTCTTCGTCGAGGTGTGTGATGCACTGCATTACAACAGTAGGCATAAGGCTATGTAGTTAGAATGGCACAGGAGAACTTACGCCTGGCGACATGCTCTCATGGAGTAAAGGTACCACGATACTACCTAGCATGGAGGAATGTTCTCTACACGCCTGAGGTGTAGGCAACCATCGTTAATGAGATTTCAATAGCACGAAGTAAAGGGGAAAACGTACCCCAACCAACACTGTGATGAGACTGAGCAGGATGCCTTTGAACAAATAGTCATCCCCTGCAGATGACCCTAAGGATACAGTCAGTCAACAGATAATTGCACCAGTTCGTCTGGAAACTTACAATACTGGGGCAGAGCTGAGGAGATGGTCGGAATGAGAGGAACGATCTGCGTGTATCGTTAGCATGTACAGAGAACATATGCAGGTATAAAAATTACACGAATTTCTGCCCGCTCAATGACAGCATTCAGACTGGCCGCAATGCGGCGTTTACTTTCCATTGTGTCCGCATCGCCGATAATCCGAACTAGGTCGGTGACAGCGGGTGCGATATAGGGCGCGAACACATTCGCGTCAAATCCGACGCTCTATATGCGAGTTAGCATGAATTTCAATCGTAACCGGTATATGACGCACATCCACGCATTCCCGTAATGCGACTGCTGCCGTTAGTCGCACTACTGCGTCTGTTCCAGGCCCACGGTCCTGTAAAAGGTGAACGAGCACGTCCCAAACCCTAGGATTGTTGGCGGGGGAACAATCATTGCCGATCCATTGGCCCATGAGCCATGCGATCCGCCGTTTAATGATGGGAAAACTAATAGTAGAAGGCCACGCAATTTGGATTTGGATAGTAAGCAATTGTCCTTGAAAATCAAATCAGATAAATCAACTGGCATAACTGACTTTGGGTTGGTTTCTCGGGCCTCAGGAACCAAGGAATGCTCAAGCCACTCGTTGAATGGTATCACATCCTTGAGTCGACTGGCACATCGACCAATGGCACAATATAGCGCCTCCTTCTGGATAACACTGGATAGGTCAACTGTGGGCTGGCCTGGAAACAAGTTCAGATATTATCGCGCATAGACGCGTTGTTCCTGTAAACCTACCAACGAGTTGTTTGAATGTCGTCTCGAGTAAAGGCACGACGTAGTCATTATATTGATGGCATAATGTCATGAGGACCCGTTCGCCGCAAGGCTGAATAAAGTGTACCGTTAATTTGAATGTGTGCAGACAAGACTACAACCCACGCACTCGTAATTCGTACTCCCACTGTTCGTTCTCCTTGTCTTCGAAATTGACCCATTCTTCTGGACCAGACATCCAGTTCTCCAGATCCGCAGGGTTCAATGGGATGAAGCGGGTTACAAGTAATTTGACAGCGTCCTCGACGAATTGCTGCGAAAGAACTGAGAAAGACAAATGTCAACGTCGACTTAATTTGCGCATGGATTTCTAACAAATGACGTGACGTACTATTCGAATTTGGTACACCTTTTTTGGGTGTCGGCGTCCATTGTGCAAGAGACTCTTTGAATAAGACCATGGCCTGAACCAAGAACCGCACAGGATACACAGCTTCATTCGAATCTGTTCGCGAGATAAATCTGTTGATTAATCAAGTCCATCTTCTTTGAGTTCTGCTGACAAACCAGAGATCATCCCAGAAGGCGCATTCGTGGCCTCTACGACCTTGCTCCAGTAGTACAAAACAATATCGCTGCACATGGGTTGTTCGACGAATCGGGATACGTTAAGCTGTTGCAGCCTTCGGAAGAATTTTCCGAGGAGGCGAACATGGCGACTCAATTGGTCGATCGAGTGACGTGTAGTGGAGTCCGGAGCGGGATTAGATGCACGAATGGCTTTTATAATGTTGATGCGTAGTTCGGAAAGGGTTTGAAGTCGAAGGGCGGAGGTTTGGAATAAATTTTGCAACTGAACCAGGAAAGGAGGCATTAGTGCATGGTGATCATAATGAAAAAATGGTCATACCCATGGCTGCAGACGATGAAACTCTTCCTTGCCCTGCTTGTCCATACGGTTCCACACCCAAGTGGCGATTTTGACGAGACATTTGTAAACTAAATGAGCAAGAAGCAAGTCATCCGCAGTGCGGGGAAGACCAACTGTGGTGGGATTGAGAGTGGATGTAAATATCGAGGATAGTTCTTCGTAGTAGTTATAGAGAGATTGGTGGAGATAGTCGACCATCTAGTTTCAAGTGAGCTTATACTGACCTCCCGGATAAGACAGATCAATATACATTTGCCATGGTTTTGACCCCGAGCAGCATCTTCTTACTCGTAATCTCTTTCAATATTTCGTCTAGGACCTTGATGCTCCTACGCAGCATGAGAGTGACATGAGGGTCTATTGTAGGCGAAGAGTACCGTGCTTTGAGATTGGTATCGATCACCAATGTCAAATCGGTAAGTAGAGAGGGCCTGTATTATATTGTCAGCGTTGAGAAAGCACACGAGAAAACAGATGTCTCGCACCAGTTCGTAGGAAAGTCGGTCCGAGCAATTCTAGCAATGATGAATTCATTGCACTCCGCGATCTTAAGGCACGCACGGATGTCAATGTAAATCACGGAATAATGGAAGGAAGCTTACGGTGTCATCTACTTCGTCTAAGAAAGTCATGCAACGTGCCCTTATTCGAGTTCGAGCTTCGTCTGATAGAAATCTGAGCACGTCGGTCAGCAAAGGCAACAATAAGCTTGCACAATGTTTGCTGTCAACTTACTTCCGCGAGCGCCAATGACCCAACGCCGCATTTTTGAATTGAATTATGCTTTGCTGTCGCACCGCGAGTGGCAAGGCCTTCTGAGAGGCGATATCGGACAGACCATCGAAAGTGCCGAACATCTCAAACATCTGTTTGAGCCGATCGCTAGAGGCCCGCACCTGCACAGGATCCTGAGATGCCGCCGCCGATATGACATTGAGGAGTTCCTCCGGATTCACATTCTGCACGACGGGACCCATGCGTGGGGCATTCATGATGTGCACGACGGCAAACTGGGCTGCGACTGATTGCAACAAGATAGACTGCCTGCACACTTAGAAAAAGGCTCCAGGATAAGGATGGGGACAGCGAATATGATCTCCGTGAAGAAGACCAGACCAGACTATGTATATTTCGAGACGGCTATTTGTCTCGAACAAATACCGCGTCCTCCAAATGAGCGCGTGATCAAGTTCTGCACTTGTTCACATCATCCTTGCATGCCCCTGAACCACCGCGCCATCCTCAGATTGTCCTTTTCATCAACTACTGTACACATAGAACGGCCTGCTCTGCTTGTCACCAGACGTGTATTTATGATGCGACGAATCAGCGCAGCCGGCGAGGTCATCGAAGACTCTGAGCCAGAGCGAGAAGAGCGCAGGCGTCAAGATAAAGAAGAGAAGAAAAAGAAGAAAACCCTCAAACCCAAGAGCCAACAAGCCGCGATGAACCGCAAGCAAAAGGTTGTCAACGCATCGGCAGTGTCTGTCATTGATTTGTCTGGTTCGTTTTGACCCTCGTGAGAGCTCATCTTCCGCTGACACTCTTTCTATACCAGACGACACGAGTGAAGATGTCACCTCTACCGCTCCTGCGCCAAGAGAGCGCAAAAATATTCAAGCAGAAAATGAAATAGAAACCAACAGCGTCATTGAAATTAGCGGTGCGTGTTTACATGTCACAGTAAGAGAGCCACTGAAAGCGAGATGTCATCGTTCTAGACGATGATTCAGTTCGTCCTACTCCACGAAAAGTCTCTGCTGATGTTGGTGACAGTTCTTCAACTCGCATGCAAAGGCCCGTCCATGACGCCATTTCCAATCAAGATGTACCTACACATTCGCCAAGCACGATCGACTTGTCCAGTGACTCCGAAACCGAGCCAGAAGAAGATAATCGCATGGCCCTCAATCGTTTCGCGTACCAAAATCCATCGAGGACTCAGTCCATAACCTCGCTGTCCCGCGCAAGCTCTATTGCAATTATCGACAAACCTGCCATCGATGCCATGCCAAAAAAGAAACCTAGCCGTAGCGCAGGTCAGCATCGGTTTATGGCTGATTTCTCTGACGCAGAACCGGCGAGGCTGGTCAAATGCGTTTGTTGTGGCATAGGCTGGACAACCAGGAAAGGCATGGCACAAAAAATGGTCCATGTCCAATCTTGCGCAAAGAAAAATGCTTTCACCGATGATACGGTCAAAATTCTCATTCGCCAAGAAGTTGATAAGGCTCTCACCGAAAGTCAGGCAGCTAAAGCCAACGATCCCGAGAACGTACTCCCACTCCCTGAAGCACCCAAAACCTATTTGGATGAGCTCGTCCAGGGGGTC
This sequence comes from Piloderma croceum F 1598, assembly GCA_000827315.1. Classification (NCBI taxonomy): domain Eukaryota; kingdom Fungi; phylum Basidiomycota; class Agaricomycetes; order Atheliales; family Atheliaceae; genus Piloderma; species Piloderma croceum. The sequence continues at coordinate 670,229 of KN832972.1, forward strand.
GAACCAAAGAAAAGAGGACGCCATCCGGAGATCAAAACCGTAAAAAATGGAATAGAAACTCGAGAAGTCATCCTCGAAAGAGCACGGACGATTTTGGGGAATCACGCTCTTCCCAATGCTCAGGAAGACGGCGGCCGTCGGTTTCAGTCCCAGGAATTTAAACCTAGTCGTCTGGCGGACCAGCTTGCACAAGATACTCTTGGCTGGAGCGAAGCTCCTGCTACTCAAGCGTTTGGAGAAAGCGCATTACGACGAAGGCAGGAGCCTGATGACATGTTCGGAGGCCCTGTCCGGAAACGGACAATGTTTGACACCGAGGCCGTCGGTGATGAAGAGGCCGGTATGCCACCTTCTACTCAGAATTTTGCCCCATCCAAATTGGCGGGCCTTCACCGCACGTCAAGTAATTCTGCATTCAATTTGCACTATGAAGTTGACTCTGATGTTTCTTCGCATCGTCCGCAACCTGCACTGTCGCCCGGGCTCGTACGTACCTTTCTCACTATTACAGGACGAGCAAGACTGATAACATGCAGGCATCCTCTCCATCGATTATTGATCTTGTCAGCTCAAGCTCAAGAGGTCCGTCTCCCCGTCCTTTCGCGAGGAGCAACCTATACAACGATTGCGTCGAAATACTCTCCTCTACCCCGTCTCCTCATCGACTATCGCCACCGCTTCCATCATCGACCGTGTCGCCCACGAATAAGTCAGATCCCGGCGAAGGCTGCAGCGATTTCCACAATGTATATGAACAAAGTCAACTACAGTGTCAAGATGACTTGGCATGGGGCAATGACGACGCATTCCTTCATTTCGATCCGCATCTAAGAGATCAGAATCCATATCGAACAACATATATAACTGGAGACAGACCAATCTATTCCGATGAATTCGATACTGGACAAAATATGTATACAAGTAAAAGAAGAAAGTCCAAAACGCGAAAATCAGCATCATCAAACCACTCGGACGCGTCCTCATCCACGAACAAAAAACGGAAAGAGAAATCGACCAAAGCGAAGGGCAAGCAAAAAGCTGGCTATGATCCACCCTTTGACGAGGAATGGGAAGCCAAATTGAAAGAGAGTATAGTTCAAGACAATGCGCTGTATCTTCGCATTCTGCGTTACGAGGTGTGTTATATGCTCGTGCAGACTGTGATCTATACTGATGCGACCAATAGCCTATTCATTTCGGAGTATTTTTGAAGAAAGTGGCGGACAATGAAATACCACCATCTGGTCGATTAAAGTTCGCATTGCGCGTCTTCCTGGACAAACAAGTGAGTTATTTGTAACAGCTCCATTTGCATTTCACCCGAACTGCAACCAGTCAATCAACTTCAACGGCACAGACTCAACCTGGGGAAAATCCTGTCCATGAAAAAAACACTTTAATATATTATTCCTCTAATTTACCTGTTGAAAGGCATATAAAAATATGTTGATGTCTAGCAGCATTACAGCGCTTTGGTGAAAATGAACACAAGAGAGCGAAGACATCCTCAAAGAGCGATATCCGACAACGATGCAGCCTCTATCAAACCACCAACGAGATGCAAGCTGCCTGTGACCAGGACACTGACATCAGTGTCGTTCGACTCGGACTCCAGACCCCTGACGACGTTCACTGCGTGCTCAATGGTTGGCACAATATGAATGCTAGATTGAGGGAACGAAGGGTTCTGTTCCGACCAAGCAGATGCTAGTTCCTTCTGCGTCTTGAGTTGAGCGAGCTCCTGCTCAGAAGTGGATACCGCTGTCAAGTCTGGTGATACAATCACGTGAGACGCAGCGGCAAGAAGCGTGTTTAATTTCAAACCTTTCTTCCAGCTGCCGCTAACGTATGTGACGTTGGTACAGAAGATGACGTGGTCGAAGAAGGTTTGGGAGTCTTCGTCTCGACCGTAGATTTTCAGCTGAGTTGCTTGAGCCGTCTGCATTGCGGCCAGGAACGAATTGCCAGAGCGCCCATGAGTAATATTAAAAATAAGAGCTCGAATTGGTCTTCTGCTGTGATCGATAATGAGCCAGTGAGATGCATTGGGTTGCGAAGCGACCCACGGAGAAGGTTGCAATGTCAATCCTACACCAGGGCTCACAAACCACTGCATGCAACAATCTAAACTTTCCGGGGTGTGAGCACCATCCAAAAACCATGTTATCCTCCTGTGGCCAGGATCTGGGACGGTCTGACAACGGCCAGGCCATCTGACATTCTGAAGGCCGTCGATGTATGACTTTGGAAGGGGATACTCTGGCTCAATCGATGCCTTCTGCCGTAGGAATATCTGTGCAAGTTTCACCGCAAGGCTGGCATTTGATGCCTGATGGGTGCCTGCAAGTCCTGTGTAATCAAAACGTCATAAAGATCTTGCATCGTCAACCACAAACGAGAATACTATACCTAGCTTGATTTCAGAAAAGCCCGTCGACGGCACTTCAATAAGGTGGAGCTCGAGTTCTTTCGCTCGTTTTCGAAGAGATTTTAATCCTTCTTCGGGCTGGCTCACTGTGAGAGCCGGAACTCCTTCCTACTATGTGCTTTAGACTCTGCGACCGTGCACGTGATACCACGACTGACCTTGAAGATACCTGCCTTTTGACTGGCTATTTCTCCGAGCGTGTTGCCCAGAACGCCTTGGTGATCAAAACCGAGCGATGTGATTCCCGTCACAACTGGCCTTGGGACAATGTTTGTACTATCGTACGTGCCCCCAACTCCAACCTCAAGGACTGTCGCATTTACCTGGGAGCTGAAATGAAATACGTGCATGGAATCAAGCCGTACATTAAGGTTACCTTTAGCTTGATGAAAGCATGAAATGCAACGAGAGTCATGAACCGAAAGTACATCGGCCTGACAGGTGTATTAGGGTTCTTCCTCTGCAATAGATCTCAGGGTATGCATTAATTACGGCGATGGGCACAAGGTATATAAGTACCTGAGTGTTAGCATCCAACGCATCCCAGACCTCGAAGAAAAACTTTGCAAAAACTTCTTCAGAAAGGGGAGTCCCATTGATTCGTATACGCTCTCGAACGGAAACCATGTGGGGGGAGGTGTACAATCCTGTCAACCAACATGAGAAAAAACATGGCTCATATCCACACGATTCTGTCACACCAATTTTCCACTCAGGCTTGACATGACACAATATGGAGCTCGTAAAGGCGCTGGCTGAGCCCTTGCCCTTTGTACCAGTTATATGAATAACGTTTAGTGTATTCAGTTCATCGCGCTACGAGAAGATCATAAGGAATAGCGGAGAAAGTGTGTTCATAAGCATACTGTGTGGTTGTGAATTCTCTCCCAATATTCCACCATCTCTGGAATAGCAAGGTCGTTGAGGCGCCCACCAGTCGCTTTCACGGCGTCGAGAGTCGCCTTATTCGACTGCAGCGAATTCAGGCACTCGATCGCATCGCTATAAGTTCGTGTCGACATTTTCCTAGAATTCAAAAGAGCCTGTCTATGGGAGAGAGATGTTAAGGGAGAGACGAAGAGACCAAAGCGCATCAGCAAACTAAATCAACGACCAACATGGAGCCAATGGAGAAATCATTCAAGTTGACTCGGATGGATCGGATCTGAGCTTGGATCGGACTTTGGAGAATCAGGCACCCGAGTTCCGACAGCCTGAAGTTTATCCGATTAGATCCCCGGCGGCGCATGTTCGAATTGTACGCCACCTATTGACTCGCGACCTGATGCTCCGAGTCTTGTAACTTGGAACGACGACATTTGCACTTTTGACACTGTGAAATGGAATCGTGGCTTGCCGCACCAACAGCCAGACGATCAGACGACAAGCAGAAGAAGCGAAGCCAGTTGGCAAGGTACAGCCCGTACAGCAAATCGAAGTACGCATTTCGTTGGTTTCGATCCTACAACAGATTGTTGAGGTACTCTCGAAATATAGGGCTTCTCCAACGTTACGCACGGACCATAACAAGCCTTCATCCGCTGCGATCACGAAACGTTTGCTCGATACCTTGTCGGATGAATCAAACCCAATTACCCATTCTGATATATATGAACGTTCTGGTATGCATTAGGCCTGTGATTTCTAAATAAGCCTAAGTGATGACATTGTGTCTTACAGATCATGTCGTTTCTTTGGCGTCTGGACATCAACGCTCCGAGAGGCGCAGTGGCGTTCGGACTGGTTACTTGCAAGACCGAACAAGCAAATTGACCGAACAGCGTGAAGATCGCACGCCAGAAGCAATGGTTCTGGTCGGTGTACGAGTGTATATTAATGGCTATCTGAGTGATACCACCGATATCGAAATGAAGAGAACTGTCACTCAGGCCGGTGGTGAAATTGTGTCAGTCCATTTTATAAAACATTTGATATTCTTCCAATGAACAAAAATATTTAGGCGCACTGCTTCTGGGGCCACACATATAGTAACGTCGCACGATTCACTCAATGCATCGACAACACATAAATTCTTGACCACGAAGTCGAAGAATAAGGTTTACGTTGTCAAGCCTGAGTGGGCGACAGAGAGCATCAAGGCAGGAAAGAGACAACCTGAAAGAGACTACGCCGTGATCAAAGACATGACCACCAAGAATGTGTTCGCTTCATTCAAGAAGTTGTAAGGCGTTCGAGCAATTTCTTGATATCATTATTTTCAAATTTACATCTGTAGTATGACAATATCTTCCGGTTTTCATGGAAGCTGTAGAGCACAGGGCGATGCAGTAATCAATAAAGCGCCATTAATATTTCTTGACCGTTGATCACGAAACACCCATACTGCACACTGGTGGTCATCACTATTGGAACCTTGAAGCCTACCAGGAGTCTCCTGGTCACTATGCCTGGATTGATTCGTCGAAGACTATAGCCACCGATGGCCTGTTGACTCTCCCCAATGATTCCTAGGTTGACGTGAAGGGAAAGTATCTTGGCCAAGCCATCAACGATACGGGCACGAATATTGTGGCACAGGCAACTTCAACTCCCATTGGACTTGACAGCGTAAACTCTTAATTATTGCATACAAGGCTTTGACAATTGCTTTATTTACGACAACAATACCGAGCAAAAGCCGGTGTTCTCCCTCTGGAGCGTTAATTCTGGAATCAAGTACGCTTGTGAGGGTCTGAATCAGTAAATCTACTCAGATGTGAGGGCTAATTGGATGACTTGACAGATTCGAAGTCACCACGAACCAACCTGCTCTACAGATGTATTCTTGCAACAGTGTATATATCTCTAGTCTTCCCATTCCGAGGAAACAAGATCAAGGCGGTCCGTCGACTTTCTACGGTGACTATACTTGTGTTGTGATCGAGCAGGAGTCCTGTGAGTTCGCTTGCATTACTATTTTTTTGGAACTAACCTAGCATTATACTGGCTGAGACAGATATTGACGGTGTAAACAACCCTGAGTATCCTACGGATGAAATATATGGACCAGGTCAAGATTACAACTGGGAGTCAAAATATGTTCTTGGTACTTGAGCAGTAGGATGCGTTTCTTCACCCGATCTGTTTACTGTAAAATGCTCAAATAGACTTGAATCCAGCGCGATGCTTACAAGAACGTTACTAATTTCGAGACATTAACTTCCCTCGAGTGGACCCGACTGCAGGATCCCACTGCCCACACCGCACATCCGAGTCATCCACCTGTACTATGCTTTATTATGAATTGTTTGCGATACCTACAAATCAGGTTGATGCAAGAACATCACGGCTCATGAATAAGTACACAACAGCCCGGACAACCTTGTGCTGGAATTGTGACGTCCCAAACCTTTCTAGCTTTGAGGCAGTAAGAATTCTGATTTCAAGAAGCCTTGGCCCGCTTTTTTGTATATAAGTTGCCGGCGACGCAACACAATACCATAAAAATCCAATTATTATATAGAGCATGAATTAAGTATTCAAGGATCGAATATATAAACAAGGCGGATGACTTCGAGATCAAGCATCGATGTGTGTAAACTTTGTCGCGGAAGGGAATGTGGGGTGTTGTTTGGGTGTTGTCGAACGATAAGCAAAATAGCAAGTTTTAAAGGTCGGCATCAGCGACAGGTTCATACTTTATGATGCGGAACTGGTAGCATTTGCGTCTAATGGCAAGAGCTAGGTTCTGAGCAGTAAGAAGTGAGCCGTAAGTGTACAATTCATTCGACGCAGTCAACGTACAAGAATCATTGCGGAGACGCTCAGACGTTTTTCTTTGGCAGTCGAGCGGTCGACTCTGTTCGTGGAAAGAGGCTCGTGTACGTCGTGTTCAAAAATGAATGCCTAGAAAGTCGTCAGCTTCGCTCTACCGAGCATCTATCATAGAGTACAGACCGATGGCAAGTCCAGGCATTGGCGGGATATGTGGTTACGCTCATCTATGGCTTGCTGAACGGTATGTCAGCCAAGTGCCTAAGATAATTGCCCAAATGACCCACCACAAACCCATTGTGATGAATAGAAAGCGGAACTCTTGGTCTCTGCGAATTACGCCGTTGACGGTGGCTTGGCAAGCGTGTCAGACGCGGAGTCTGAGAGAGTCCAAGATCAAAGGAAGGAAAAGATGGTTGAGGGGATTTCATCGGTCAGAGTACTCCAAGTGGATGCGGGAACTAGAATCGCCGGAGAGCAGGGGGAATAGACCGCTTCATGCAATTTAGCCGTTGCCGTGTTATATACGGGGGGCGGAGTCAATGACCGCCAATTTACGGAGGTTTTCGTAGTCTAGTTCGCGTTTGACACTTGCTCGTTTTGGTCTACGTGCGACGGCCTACTCCTAGTCCAAAGTACCTTCACAGGTCAGAGCCGCAGATTCGGCATCATACATACATTATATATCCAATCATCCGCCAAACAAATGCGATAATCGGCACTTCTGGGTGAAGCTTGATTACCAGCAATGGCCGATAGCGCTGGAAAGCCTCCCTCTTGAAGGCTCTGCCGTTGTCCAATGCGAACACCAAGCATACACGCGACCGGGCCGGGCAAAACAAAATATTCGAGCCCGCTCCAAGAATGGTCTCGGGGTAAATTATGCCACGCCAGAGTCGTGCAATATGCACCCCCTCGACTCCTCTATTATCAGTCAACATGCCCGTACATAAATCGCGCTGCTGTCAAGGAGATGTGACGCAAGTCACGCTGCCTTCTCCCGGTGGTCACGGTGAAGTGACAGTTGAGTCCTCACGCTTTCCCACTGAGAGTATAAGCTCATGACCTCCAAACGGATGCGAAAAATGTAGCAAGTCACAAGGGTGCATGACCCGGAACAAGTGAGATGACGTTCGACCGCGTCAACGAGTATCCCATGCCAATGTGTGCCACAAGCGCGTCTTGACTAGTTGGGCATAATTCTTGTCATGTACTTGGACAACAGCAACCACCATCAACTACAAAGAAAGTGTCGAAGCGGATGCAAGCGTGCACGACATACCTTGCACGCCATTATATACGAGCCAGCAAAAAGATGCAACTTGCGTCACCTGGTCACCAGCCTGACTCTTAAGGCGCAGCAAGATCATCCCTTCGAGCTCTCTGATGCCAATTAATCCCTTTATTGGCGTTGGCGTTGTCAAACCTGTGGTGCCTAGGCAAAGGAAATCTATTGGTGTTGAGTTACCCATCGGTTGGCCGTAGCCCATGTACTTGCCGTCAACCGCGTGGCCACCCTATGCAACATTCCGAGCCGCTATGGCTCATTTCGTTATTCAGGAGTCATATTTTGGTGCCAAAGGAAGGATAAATACAAGTTGCGGACCCGTTGGATCTAAAGAAAAGCCGTGGACGCCATACGTCGGAGAGCCAAGACATATATAAGTCACTGTCGCAGTCAATTTCGCAAGAGTGCAAAAACTGGGTGTCTCGAAAACATGACCTGCATTCGTCAAAAACAGCCTGTTAAATGCGGGATTCGAAGCTAAGATATGAGAGCTAACGGCGTTGTACATCATGGGATACATTAAGACAAGACGCCGTCTCCGAGGAAGCGACTCGTGGCCGACAACCCTAAAAGGTTGATGGACGTGCTTGTGGTCCTTCTCTCTGTTTTATTCTCCAGGGTCATCCAACGTACTGACAGCCAACTACTCTCCCTTCATCTTCAGCCAATCCTTTTTTTTTTGGTCCGCATCCCTTTCTTATCCGCTCCAAAACGGTCTGCAACGCCAGCGCCGCAGATACATACTCAAGATCTCCTCAACGACGTCCTCTGGAACATCACCACGGGCACCTGCACGGGCGTATGAACTACTTACCTGGATTATTGACAACCGCCGATCCGGATTCCCTGCAACATTGTAACATTGTCCCTCCCGAAACATAGTCTGATGCACCCGTGGCTATTAGCTAATAAGGAGCTTCGTAACATTTTGTCCATATCAAATCCATCGCACTCTACACGCCTTCCCCTTCTTCCTATCCTGTGTAATTCCACCACTATGCTGTGGATCCAATGACAAGCGTCCCTCGCGCTGGAGCCAATGACACATGCTTTGCATTATCATGAACCAAGGGGCAAATCCACTATGAAATTTATGCCACTGAACCATTCGCTGGCTACAGATAGACTTTTAACTGTCATGCATGCACATTACGATAGGCACAACCCAACTGTGGACACTCCGTGCGGGTCGACAGATGTCCCACCTTAGTAGAGTTATCGCGCACCTCATCATCACCCGCCAGAAATTTCTGTGGCAATGCTTGTCACTTACCAACATTCTGACCATTTCGTACTTGATATCGTGCTATAGACACACTCACCCTCGGAGTCCCCCACAGCACCCATTCCATCATTCTCATGACAACTTTTAGTTGCACACTTCTAAAGGAGATCATTTCGACTCCCACCGGGATTGGCGTTGTTCAATACCGCGCCGGCATACTGTAGAACTCGGACAACACCGGCCGAATTGAGACTCGAAACATTCACGTTACAGAGTAACAAAATGCCCAAATCTGTCCAGGTTTCGGGTGAAACAGAAAATGACCTGCGTTGAAAGCGCGCGATTTACCAGCTCGGTGCCACCGATGCTTCCGCTTCCAAGCATTTCTTGTTCGTCGCTGCTTGTTGCACATTGGCCTCGTCCATTCTTTTCACCATTTGTAAAATGCTCATTGAAATAAAATTGTGCATTAGAATTGGGCCCTTGAGCTAGGTTCGTGTAAAGCCGTCAAGACGGGCCGGGTTCTATCATGAAAGATCATGAACCGGAAAACTTTATGTAATGAACTCAGGATAATCTGGCTCCAGACCCTGCGATGCTGTTAATTCATAAGAGAAAGAAAGTGAGGCAAGACGTACGTGAAAGTAATCAAAAATTAATGTCCTGAGTTGGAACATGATGACTGATTTAAAAGGGCAACCAGGCTGATCCAGTAGCATCTCTGGCGCAATTTGGATGAAATTCAAAGTTGATTATATAGTAACGGACTGGCAAAATTGGCCGGTTCTGGATTATCAAGGGAAAATGATGGTCAGAGTAAACCACTACGTCCACGAAGGAGATTTGGCCTCTCGCCATGTTCAACTAATGGTCCTAGCTAACCCTCGGCGAAATTTATCAAGATGTTGTCAGCACCTACATCATGATGAGCAAGAAGGTTTCGATGAAGAAAATCCACTCACTAGCAAGTAACACTAGTCTCAGAACAATGCGACAAGGACACACATGTAGAACCTGCAGGACCGCATCAAAGACCTCTTCAACATCGTAATACTATGGATGAGTAAATGCGTGCTGCCATGTACGGGAAGACACCCAAGCTCATGTCCTCCCGAACAAGCGTTCGCAGCCTGGGCAAGCAGTGGTTATCGCCAAGGAATGCCCGATGTCCAGTGGCGACATGTTGCAGGACATAAAGCTTTTCGAGACGAGACCTTTCCCACCGGCATCTTTTTCGATCAGGCGAATGAGCACATCGCGCCAATCTGTAGTTCTAGCAACGCAGTGAATTGTCCTCTGTCAACAATGTCAGCGGAGATATAACGCGAAGGCGGATTGCTACAAACCTTATGTGTTAGCTGGATGTCCGGGGATCTGTAATAGTGGCCATACGTCCCAACATGAGCTCCGAGTTCGTTCACTGGCTTCACACTCGCAATATTGCGCCTTGTCACTTAGAATATACGCAGGCGTTGGGACGAGAACCAATCCCATAGTGGTTCCCAAACGGCACTGGCCAGGCGCAATGTAGTCTCCCGTAGGCAGCCGTAATAGCGGAGAAGATAGTCGTTCTCACTATACGGCGCAATGATTGCGCCATTAGCCAGATCTAAGGAAGGTCTGCAGTAACTGCGTGGGTTAATAGACAGGCTACTGTATAAAAGTGACTCGGAGAGTGAGTCAGACCTTCAAGCTTCAAGCTTCAAGTTCGGGTAAGGAGAGTATCTTCATAATGTAATCAGGAAGCAAGAGAACATTCGTGTTGTCAGGCGAGTTGCATGCGGAATACCTTGGTCTATTGCGTATTGTGGAAAGAAGCACGCTCGCGGAATACATAGTATAATACTGTATAATATACTAGATTCGAGAATACGGTTATTTACATTCAAGTTGCGCAGGAGTCACTTCAGAGAATTCTGGCAAGTTCTTGATGTGCTTTTCCAAATTATGTAACATACCATTCCTTTATAACCACAGATTTCCAAGTTCCAACGCGATTAATATGTATTGCATATACGGGCGTCTAATGTCAAGCTTGCGTGAGCAACGTAACGTAAAGGGGCGCCCAAAAATGTCTAGTTACTACGTGCCACCACGGAATGTTGTGCTGCACTCGATATTTCGACGGATCTAAGTTATATCTACAGGCAACATAATTCTGCAACCCTCCTTTTCGCACCTCTGTTGATACAAAACGTTGAATTTAGCGTTCAATGCACCTTCTCTTCACTCCAAATCATGTAGGCCTCATAACGGCATGCTACCCTCCAGCCTCAGCCCTACTGTCCTCTGGTCCACAATATCTTCCGAACTCTCAGGAATTGTCACGACTGACGTATTATGCTTCTAACCGCCCGGGCAAGATAAACAAGCTGGGCAGCGAGCTGGAGAAGCGCATCCGGACAGAGTGTCGCAAAGCTCAGACGGGAAACACTCGGGCTAAAGCGTGAGTCTCCCCCAGACGTATTGATATTAGTGTTTATTAACACACGAGATGTGAAGGTCTCTGCTTATCAGCCTGTCGATATTCCGAGCTTTGGCCACTGAATGCCGTCGCGACGTGTCTCTTCTAACGCCTTCCCTCCTTGCCTCTGTCAACGTTACTCTCACAGCTTTGTCCTCGGATCTCGAAGTTGCGGCAAGAACTGCGAGTGTGGTAAGTCTCCAAATATATCGTGGGGAATTGTCTAACACTGTTTACTCAGTTTATTGCGTGGACAACTTATACAGATGGCCACCTTATCGGAGTGGACAATAATGTAGCACAGAATTATATTTCTTCCCTCCGAATATTTTCTGCTTTAGGCAGCGTGGAAGCGAAAACTTTAGACCACGAGTTCAGAAATCGGTGAGTTCATAGCATCCAATTTACATACATAGCCCGAGACTAATGCCAATGCAGGACTCGTCTCGTCGGTTTAGCTGCTCTTGCGGGTGCTGTCAGCTCTGAGGTGCTATATAATACATCCAGCCATTTCAAGGCTCAAGTCTCGGTTATGGTGCAGCCCCTCCTCGTGACCCTGCTGCATGCAGAGGTCTCAGTACTTGAACGCCAGTAAGTCGACTTTGATCACTAGGGTGATTTCTTGCTAAACGAACAACTCTCTAGGTCGAATTCTATCAAAGATAAACTTAAGTCACCCTACCTTGCCGAATTTCGAACTCGTCCTGCCATGGAGAGGCGGGCAGCATCAATTCATATACACGTTGACGGAGACAACGGCCCATCCACGACTGATGTGATAACCGCGTGTCTGCGCCCACTATCATCTTTGCTGCAGCATTCCAATGGTTGGCAACTTGGCCATATTATGCAAGCAGTCTTTGACAGCCTCGACGAGTTGAGAAGTTGGGAAAAGCTTGATCAGTGTCGTTGGATTGCCCGAAAAACTTGCGAATGGACACAATATCAATACCGATACGCTGTTCCAACTCGTCTTGTCGAGCGTCTGCTAGAAAGTCAAGATGCGACTTCTACGAGTGCCTTGCAGAGTGCTTTGGTAGCAATGGTAACAACCGTATTCACGTCTTCCATCCCGCTCGTCAATTTGTCAACCTCCGACATCATTTCCAATCTGATCACGCTTGTCCTTCACAAAGTGGCGATCGATCCAGATGATGTATTACTGGCCTCTTTGGTGGAATGTATCGCGTCGCTTGGCACCCATGTCTATTACTCTGATCAGATCCAGGACCTTGCAGGGGAGCTCATTAGTCGAATGGTGGTCGTCGAGACTCAGGGTGTGCAAGCACGCGACCAAAAGAATAGTAAAAGAAGCAGAGCTCAAGCTCTTCGTTGTCTTTTGGCAGGTATGTTGGGATTTATGCAAGCTGCGGATAGAGAAGGGCGTGCACTTGGAGATACAGAGGATGGCAGAGAGCGGTCCAGAACAATTTCAGGATCTTCTCCACCGCAGTCCCCGACCCTTAACATAATACCAGCTCAAGAACCACAAGGACGTCCTTCCAAACGGACGAGAGTATCCCCAGAAATCTGGCATGATACTCTCAGTCTGATATGTGACTCCGACTATACCGTGCGAGCAGACTATGCTGAAGCGCTTGTCTTCTACCTCAGAACTGAGATTCGGAAGCGTGGTGATTTCGCCGACGCGGATGGTGTCAAGCGCATTCGACCTCTTGCTGAAGGACCGATACAACAAGCGACAAAAATGAAGTTGCTTATACAAGGAGACTCCGCTACTCGGGCTCTCAACGCTGCCCATGCGTACATCTACATGTTGGCAACGGCATCTTCCTTAGGATTCGATGCCAGCTCACAAGGATCATCTGCACACTCCGCTGTAGACACTCCTTCTGTGAACATTCTCCCTCCCACGCCATCGACCAACCCTCCTTCTCTGAGTGGTCGTCCCGAAAATTTAGACTCACATCATCAGGCTCAAGCGCAACGACAACATCCTCGGCGGTCAATGACGAATCCGCCACGAAAGGCGTCAGTTGTGCAGCGTGCAATGGATGCACTTCCGCCTCGAATATCAGCCTCTACAGCGGCAACAGCTTCGGACTACGCTCATATTCTTGTTATGCTTACCGTAGTGCATGAGCAGTTACCCGTTCGCGGTTTGCTTAGTGGCGTACCTATGTTACTCAAACTTGACGGCATCACGAACATCAACGATCCGATTGATGCCGCAACTAGGCAGCGTTTATGGGCGATAAAGGAAGTTATTGCAAAGGTCTGGCTAGTAATTGGGAACGTATGGGCATGTTCGGAGCTTGTCAAGCTTGCTGAGAAGGTAGACCAGATAGCGTCTTGTCGATTGTCAAACCCTAATAGCAGTTTTAGGCCATCTCGTCGATGCCGGGCCCTTCAACCTTACCAATGGCAGAATCTCCAGAAGCAGGCGTTCTCCACGCAGCTCGAGAACTTGTTCAATTTAATTCTGCGGAGTCCAAGCCACTTGCCCAGTGGACTGGTGTGAACGCCGAGACTGCTCTTATGGCCCTAGTCTCCGGTGAACGTGTTCAGGAGGCAACAAGTCTAGATCGACAGGGCCTATTGCGCCGCTTTGCTCAACAATGGAGTCCAGATTCTGCACTTAGAGAATGTGAGTTATTCAAGAGCAATTGTATGCAATACTAAATTGATCCTTGCATTGATAGCCGTCGAGCGCCCTTCGAATTTTGAATCACTCCGGGGCGACGGGATCTCTCCTTTGCTTAAACTATCGCCGGCTTTGATGCACATCGATAACGTATCTTTGCATAGTCTGGCCCGTTCTACACAAGGCGTAGGAGTCACAGATCTCAGAGAGGCTCTTGAGGGACGCAGTAGCATGTCCAATCCAGCGCTCGCCAAAGCACCCTCTGTTTCTACACTCGACCACACCTCATCGATTGGTGCGAGTGATCTGTTTTCGAACAGGCTCACACTTGCGCGTTCGAGATCAAAGAAGCGTCGACTACGCACCTCTGGTCCAGATGAAGTCCGCGATGTTCTCGGCAAACTCGGAATCGGCAAACAAAATGGAAACAGCCTGTTGAAGGCCTCCTTTCCTGCTTTGCAGAAGGCGGACCAGCGATGAATATCCTACGAGACCAGCTGGCAAATAATTTTTAAAACCGACCAAACCGTCTTCACACAATACATACAAGTCCCTTGTGACTTTCTTCCATTGTTAAGGATGCTTAATCTTCAAGAGACCATATGTTTATAGTCTATTTCCTGCGTTGGTTGGCGGATACTATGCGTCGTCGTGCCTCTTCCTCTTTTTCTGCCCAATAAGCTATCTCCCTCTGCGATTTGGGATGGATTGGGTGAGTTCCCTTCTGAACAGGGATTTTATTAGGATATATACGTCAGTTGACTCGAGTGCCATACTCACACTTAAACCTTGCAACAGTCCTTCGAAAAGGGTCGACTGGGTAGTCGCCTTCGCGACTGAATCGCTGATCCTTTCGGTATGTTTCGCGATGAGTTTTGTTAGTTCCAAGCGTAAACGCAATAGACTGGTTCATCATTTAGTAAAGCCTCATCCGAAGGTCCGATGCACTTACTTGGAGAAGATCATAGTCTCATCTTCTTGATCGGTCAGAGCGACGAAAGAGTTGAAGAGGACGATATATCGATTGCAAATCTGTCACGATAAGTCCGATCAGAACATTAAATCAACGACAGTAGGAAGCAAGGCTCACACTCGACACGAATGCATCCGTGGTCGCAACTGATCGGCTAAAGTAGCTTGAACCAGTACCTTCTGCGAGCTTTTTCAAAGCTTCTACGTGCTCCGTTATCGCCTTCTGAAATACAGGCCACATCTGAAGTCGAATTCCGAAAATGTAGGACTCCATAGGTGGACAGCCACGCTTCTGTACCTCTGCAATTACATCCTCCGTAAGACGGATCATTGTGAGAAGAGCCACAACTGGTGGGATGGGGTCAAGAGCAGACTTCACAAAGGTCTACGCGTATGTTAGAAAATGAATATAGATGTTATCCGAGGGGCTTTTAGCATTACATACCTGACAGTACTCGAGTACAGGGTCCATTATCTGCTTCCATATGGCATCTAATGGTGCTCTCTCCATTTTCACATTAGCACCCTGCGGTGTGTAGACCGACTTGGCTATACTGTCCGAACGGGCCCTCGGCATATGTCCCCCGATTTCAGATTTGATAGTTGAACGTTCATCAAAGCCACCCTTGACGGTGGCAGTGGGTGACAACATGAGGTCATTGTATTCCTTGGACGATAGCGACAGAGTTGGAGCCTCCCGAGAGAAGAAACTGGTCACAAATGAGTATTCTGCTGTGACATTGTCCATCAAAACAAGGAATAAGGATCGAAAGAGGGCCTCAATCGGTTCTTTCTGGCCCAATGACTAGTCTTCAGTCTTGGCGCATCCAAGATGATGAAAGCCACATACATGAGCTTTATCGTCAGCTTGAAATGCGAGAGTGACACCGGGTCCATCAATCTTTCCATACGCCAACCGATCCAGGTCGAAAACGAAATCTTTATCGTTTTCGCCTGCACCACTGACAATGTTCTCCACCTTTTCTGTGGCTCTGGCCTATGAGATCCGTGTGAACAATATCTGGACATTTATAAGTAATTCGCCGACCTTGATCCATCCTAAACTTCGAGAATATCGACGAAAGCCAGTCTCATAATACGTACGAGCAACACCCATGTATGCGCTTTGAACTTCCTGAGCGACATTTGCCGCTTGCCGTTGCAAAAATACAAACAGGGGCTTATACTTTAGAATTATAGACGTTTGAAGGACTTGCATATTAGTTGTTACACTGGTGCGAATTGGTTCCAGCAAAGCAAGAAAGAACGCTCGGAGTTTCGTCGCTGTCTGGTCGGTGTACGAACATAAATTTTAGGTTGGTTAAAAGGTTCGGTCTGAGCATACTCTGGTGCGCACCACTATTCTCAGTCCCTCTGCGACCTCGCCCAGATCTCTAGCAGCCTTCACCCGTGAACGAACACGCAATGTATCCAAGCGTTGCTCAAAATCGCCAATGGCAGATATCCATGGCTCGCTGACGTCTGTGTCAAGAATGAGGGTAGCGAGTGCTGGCGGAATTGTGACGTCGGATAGCAGGCTAGAAAGTGGTTTTTCAATTCGCTGGGCGGACCTTAATACTTGAGCTTCTACTACACGAATAAGGCGGAACTCACCCGTCGACCTCTCAGCCTGTTGTCAATATCCTTACTTCTGTCCTGTAATTCCGATATTTGCCCAGAGACAGCCGAGAGATCTTTCTGAAATGTCGACAGAAATGACTCTAGAGAGTCTAACAGGTTTACACTCGTCTGTAGATGAACCGATGAAGCGGTTAACACAAGGAGTAATACAGGATCTTACTTGGACCCGGTCATGAAGTTCAACAAACTCCTTGGCGCGCCCACGGTCTTGCGGGTGATGGTGTCAGTAAAGTCTGAGGTAAGAGGATTGCACCAACCCACAAAACAGTGTGTCACGGTCGTTCCTTGCGGTGGTCTCGTCGCTAACTAAAGCAGACTCTGGGTCCGACAAATACGTTGGAAAAGAACTGGAAGATGAACAGACAGCCTACCTTTGGAACCTGAAATCATCGCAAAGTCACGGTCACGACGGACTCCCCTCTACACGGGGTTGAATGACTCTAAAAGGTAATTGCTCTCTCAACAAGACCACAAGACCACATTTACGCCGAAAAGCACCAGACTGCTACGTGATTAAAAGAACATGGAATCAGAAGACGAAGATACGGACTACAGCTATTCCTCCCACCCGTACTTGCGGTTCTACGAGGAGCAAGAAAACGAGCGTCGGATCCACAACGCGGTCCACAAAAGCGAATTCCCAGATTCGTTTTGGCTTAGTGACCTCCAAGTATATGTTCCTCTTAGATTCTTCAAAACTATCCAGGGTTTCCATAAGGTGAGACTACATACTTGCTACACATGTCCGCGAATCAGGCTCGACCATATTAATAGGGATCACTGGATCTTACTGGACGTCATATGCCGGTACGTTCTGTCAAGTGACATGCTCCGAGGTCGTCAATCTTATTAACGTGTGCTTTTGTATTCTAAGCGGTACCAGGCTCTCATGAGGCGGTGGAACAGTTTTATCTCAGACCTGCTGGACCTCAGTCTCCACGCCACACAGTATAAACACGAGGTCCCTGACTTGCAAGGAGAACCACCCGTTTCAAGTTTAAGTCACAAATTCTCGGACGAAAATATCTTGCGACAATTTCAGGAAAAATGGCGTCTATCGCAACAGTATAGTTATTCAATGCTGCTAATGCACACTCGTACGTTGCCAGTGCTACTTGCCATTGTAGTCAATTAAAATGGATTAATGTTAGAGAAAACACTCTCTATAATATGTGAAAACCCGATGCCGATATTCCAGCGAACATGTCTCATCAATTTACCTGTAGAGGTGCTCGAGATCATCATGGCCCATGCCTCTATGGACCAGGCCAGATTGCTCTCCGCTACATGTCAATTTCTGCGCAAAGTCGGACTGCGATTTATTTTTGGTGTTCGTTACATTTTTAAAGGACCACTAAATTGCTCTGAAATTACTTAACAGCACCGTAAGCTCTGTCTTGAAGCAGAACCGGACTGGAAATTGCTCCGAGCGGAACCGGACGCCGATCACTCTAAATACCTCTGCAATGTTGCAATCGCCTCCAGGGACAAGTTTCTAGAGACGACTCAGTTCCTCCTGTCTCGACCCGACTTGACCCGGAGTCTACGAAGTTTGACTATTCAAGACCGATGGTCCAACCAGTCAATAGATGGAACTCTCATCCAGGATTTTGACGTCCTGTCCATTCCTGACTTCTATGCCGTCATACATAACGATCTCAAAAAAATTCTAGAAGCCGCTTTCAACCTCTCGACAGTTACTTTCATATGCACAGAAGTTGTGCCGGAGTTTCTCCAGATCACAAGCCGTATCGCAACTTTGCACACTATAAACTTCCACCTGTGTAAACTTGATCATCGAGTATGCGAAAGCATCACAACGAATCAAATAAAATCATCGGAAACGTTACTCAATCTCAGGTTGCTCATCGCAAATGTCGCGGTAGACACGTCCGGGGTGTGGCATATTCTCGCTCTATGTCCTCGCATTCGCACCTTGTCGGTCCTAGGGTCTGGCTACACGGACATCTCGATCCCGCCAGACATAGTCAGGCAGACCTGCAATCCATTTACTACCCTCGAACGCGTCTTTCTTGATCATTTTGATCCTGATGACATCTCGGCTCTTAGTGTGTGGATGTCCGAAGTATCTGGGAGCCTCAGATTAACACATTTCAAGATACATACTCGTAGGGGCATGGATGACACAGTGGTCTTCAATCTGCTAGACGCTTTGCGATGGTCGCCGAATATGCAGGTCCTGGTTCTCGAAGGCTTGCGGGATGCCGGACTGGAGCTCATTGATCGTATATCACAAGCGTGCCCTAATTTGTTTGGCCTCACACTTATCCGACGGCACAATAATCGACAGAGCGAAACAAAGCTCGCATCGTGGCCTCATGCGTCATATGAATATGCTTCCCAGTTCACCGGCTTCACTCGATTGAACCATTTCGGCTGGAATCTTGACGTCGACTTGTACGGCCTGGATCCTTCACCGTCCGTGATGAACGAATTCGAGGCAGGCTTTCCAGATCTATTCTTTGAAGGTTGGGAAGAGACAGAGACGAGAGACCAGAACGCATATTTTGACGATACGCATTTGATGGCGGGATCATTCGCAGCTCATTGTCCGACACTACGTACGTTTGCCATCGTCGATCGGATGGTCCGCCTGGTTTGTCTTATAGACAACACACCCAATGGCAGGCTTTTATCGAAACAAAAATACGGTGCCATGTTCGAGTCGACCAAATGGAACCCACATCCTTGGAAAGGTTGGCCTCTGATCATGCCAACTCCTGCTGGCACTGTGAGAGAGTGAAGCAACTTGTTACGCGAATCAAAGAAGGTGATATTGATGCAAAGATGGATGCAGGAGTCGGTAAACATGTAATAAGCTATGCTACACGGGAGCTAAAGCATTATGCAACGAAGATGTACTAATGGTGTTGTCAGAATGTGGGATGTAATGTTGCGCAAAATCAAGTCCATGCCCTAAATGAATCCCTTCAAACCCGTCATGGCTGCCTCCACCAGCTTCACCTGCACCTTCATCCTCGCTCACCTCTCCACCAAGCCCCAAGAAATGGTTCCAATCAAACCCAGGTGGGTCAACCACAAGGCCCTTGAGGAGCTCCACTAACTCCGGATTTGTCATTTGCAACAAATTCAACCACCGCCTACTGATCATCCAAGTGGCGACGCCTTTTGGCGGCATGAAAAACCCATCCTTGGGAGGTCCAAGACATCGTTCTCTGCGTCCAACACCGCGCTTGGGTTGGAAGTTTTTCTCGGCTTGGTCGCCTTCGTCGAGAGTCGTGTAGAAGTTTCGCAAGCGGGTGCTGCGCCACGGTAGGCCACGGACTCGATAGACATTGGACGACCTCGAGGATCCGGTTTCGTCTTCGGAGGCCGATTCTTCAGACGACATGCATTCCATTTGTAGGGCTCCGTCGAATGTAATATGTCCAAAGGCTTCTATTCGATTGCGTGTGTCAGAGCGATTAGATAATTTCTGGGCACCGCAATGTCAGGGACAGACTTGTGAGACAAGACAAAATGACGGACTAATTTCTTTCGGCTCAACCTTCTCGCCTTGACAGCCTTCATAGCCTCCTTTTGCCTTAAATTCTGTGCTATGGACGCATCCCTTTGCGCTTTAAACTTCTGTCTAAGGGTCACAAACGCCTGATCAAAAGCAGAATCCAGAATTTTCTTGCTGAACTCCTTGTCCGGTACGTGTTTGTATAACCGACGCTTGGATTTGAGATCTGTCAAAAATCGCGTCTTCATCCGGCCATTGTGAACGGACTGTTTTGGGGTCTTATCCCAGACAAATCGAATAGGGTCGGTTGATGAGAGACGCGTGCCTTCGATGTAGCTGTCAGGTAAATTTTTGTCGCTTTCGATTTGCATCGCACGAAGAAAATGTGCACGTATCGCATGCTATACAATTTTGTTATCCAGCGAAATATGACATACGAAGTGAGCCATACCTGTATTGTGAGACATCGTGAATCATGGCCATTTGTGCGCCTCAAACTTTTCTGAGGAGGAAACTCGTCGCCCTCCGAATCGCTACTTTCATCATCCCCATCTGTATCAGCATCTGGCGTTGGTCTGTTGCGCGGACCAGGTGCCTGTGAATGTAACTGAGAGCCTTCAACGGTTATGAACCGAGGGGACGGTGGATCGATAGTCACTGAATCCGGAGAACGTGCCTGCACATCTATCGGTGTCGGCTGCTGTTGGAACGGACGACTGGACGACCCCTCCACAAATGCGGCTTGAACGTGAGGCTGAGACGAAGTCGACACAGGTGATAGCGAAGTCTGTGGGGTAGGTTGCTGCACCGTAGGGTGTCCATACGCAGGCGCCTGGTGCCCGGGTTGGCTCCGATCAATTGCAGTCATATTGGGATTCAGGCCGAAGGATGCCCTGAGTGACACAATCTCCTGCCTCATTTCCAGCATTTGCCTCTCCATCGCGGCTTGTCTCTGAGTATACTTCGCTTCCTGTTCTTGTTCCCAAGCTAATCGACGTTTGCGCTCGATTTCCTGCGACTCTTTTGTGGCAGTAAGCATCCGTAAGAACTCTTGAAAAGCCTGGGCCCCGCCTGAAGGCACTGCATTGCGTTGTCTTGTGACGCTAACTCTACAGCATGTGTGAGCTCCAGATTTAACCCATTGAGTACGAAAGGATACTCACCGTGGTGGAGGGGGAGGTGGCTCGGAGATTGCGAGCTCTAATTCACTGCGATGGGGTACATATTGCTGCGGTGGCTCCACAACAGGCTGAAGATTGGACGAGTAGGATGTGTTCGAAGACCTTGATTTTGTTTGTATGACATGGGGATTAAGAGCATTGGAGAGCTCACTAGAGCTCATTGGCAGACAGTTGATTAAAGTCTTAGAAATTAGGAATATTTCCGAAAGTGAAGGTGGTTGTTTGGTAAAGCACTTGAACAAGCAATTTATGGCGTGAAACCCGTTGACATCATCACAAACTGGTAATCGGCTTTATATACTGCCACTGCATCTTTCTCCTTAACCACAACATCCAACATGTCCGGCCAACACACTCTCCCCGACCTCCCTTACAGCTATGATGCCCTCGAGCCATTCATCAGCCGCCAAATCATGGAGCTTCACCACAAGAAGCATCATCAGACTTACGTCAATGCTCTCAACGCTGCTGAGGCCGCATATGCCAAGTCATCCACGCCCAAGGAGCGCATCGCACTCCAGGCTGCCCTCAAGTTCAATGGCGGTGGTCAGTGCGGAGTTATCAGATCCATCGGCTTTCTTATCTTGAGTCATTGATTAGGTCATATCAACCACTCTTTGTTCTGGAAGAATCTTGCCCCAGCTGCGTCTGAGAAGAAAGGCCATGGAGGCAATTTGCATGATGGCCCCTTGAAGGCCGCTATCGAACAAGCATTCGGCAGTCTCGAAAACCTGAAGAAGGAGTTCAATACTGCCACTCTTGGTATTCAGGGTTCTGGGTGGGGATGGCTTGTGAGTGCAATATCCATCGACTATCTTGGCATTGTCTGATTGCTTTTGTCGATGCGTAGGGTTTGAACCCCACTACCAAGCGTTTGGAGATTCTCACTACTCCGAACCAGGATCCTCTCTTGACCCACGTTCCTATCATTGGGGTCGATATCTGGGAACATGCATTCTACCTCCAGTATCTCAATGTCAAAGCTGACGTGCGTACTCCTTTATCTCTACGAGTGTAGTTGACTGATTTCGAATCCCGCACAACAGTACCTCAACGCTATCTGGCATGTCATCGACTTCCAAGAGGCCGAGAAAAGGCTCACCGAGTCCGCCAAATTGTAGTCGGTCATTCAAGGGGTTGAAATAAAGCAACGGTGTAAAATGAATGAATAAGCAGCCTCTTGTATTCTTTGTGACAAAATGAAATGTATACATGTTCTTTCGATATCCTGCCTTTCACGTAAATTATCCGTTACTTTTAGTCCTAATAGTTGTTCTGGCATAGATGTCCAGTCGACAAAGAGCGCTCGAACAGGTGAGTGGCAGAACGTTCGATTCCGAGCCTTTGAATGACCTTGTTAAAGTTTGGGATCCAGGCCTACGAAATGTGAATTCGGACCCGGATCGCATCTCAAAACGTTGGCGACGAGGATCCAACACGACTCAACACGTCGTTAAAAATTGGGAAAGTATGAAGAATATCTAAGTATGCTGTCCACATATATATTTTCCCAAACCTGGCGCGTAGTAGCGTATATAATGAGGCTGAGGCGATTTACCTTTCCTCATCGCTCACAAGACTAGGAGGGCAAAACGACGGGATCCGGACGGGTTTCTCTCCCATTTCCCATGTATTTGCGCATGCTCCTTCTCCAGGTGCCACGATAATCCCAAACAGTCTCAAACGCGGGACAAAGTTCGGAAACAACTGAAGCTAGAGCAAGGTCCGCTTTTCGTGCATAACAACCACTGGTTGAATTGTCATCCTCCGACCCCCGGAGGAATTTTCGGCTTAACTCGAGCACGAAATGTGGCCGCAATATCGCGTTGCCATGGGTGAAAATCGGCCGGTATATGAACATTCGAACAGTGGACGATACATAACATACTGGGCAGACGTGATTGGTAGTCAGCGTGAAAAGGGCGGGAAGGACTCTGGCGTTTCATTTTAGCGCATGGGCTACATAGTTCAGAGAAGGAGCCTCTAAGAAACAATGCCACGATATAAACCGTGTGTTGGCTCGTGATGATCTCATGCAGGTTACCCCCATGATCGTGAACTGCATATTTCAGTTCCGATTGACATATACGCTTAAAATCCATACCTGAATGCCAATGACAGATTTCGGCTTTAAATCGAGAGAATTAAGCAATGGGTTTTGAATTTGGTTGCACGTCACGGTGTATTGTGTATCATGATGAATCATAAGATATTTATCCCAGATAGTTCGAATGTTCAGTTGGCTACTGTAAGACTGGCTGCAGATGTTGGTGTACACTCGCGAACGCTCGAGTTGGCACAAGGTAAACCGTGACCCTTTTTTGGTCACTTCGAAAGACGCGTCAGCGACTCAATGCCCACTGCTTTCTTCTATCATCTACAACATGGACCCAGATATCGAACGCATGGTGGCGCAAGCCCAAGTACGAGGGGCTGGACCTCAGAGCCGTGGAGATGTCGGCGTGCCCGACAAGCAAGTTTTTCTTTTGACTGCCGAAGATCTTTCTAACATAGTCTGTATGGTAGTGGTGAAGTCATCCATATATCTTCTCTTGCTCTTCTCAAAGTGAGGTTCTTGGTTTGCGGCGTAATAAATTCTGCTTATGATTGCTGCTGTGCCGCTTCTAGATGCTCAAACACGGCCGTGCGGGAGTACCAATGGAAGTCATGGGCCTTATGCTCGGCGAGTTTGTGGATGAGTATACAGTCCAAGTCATCGACGTCTTCGCCATGCCTCAGTCTGGTACAACGGTTACCGTCGAATCAGTTGATCACGTCTTCCAAACGAAAATGGTAGAAATGTTGAAGCAAACTGGGAGGTGAGTTTTTGCGGTCGTCATTCCTCGGCACATAGAGAACTAAGTTCTTCGCCGCTCATAAGACCGGAGATGGTGGTGGGATGGTACCATTCACATCCTGGTTTTGGTTGCTGGTTATCAAGTGTCGATATTAACACACAGCAGGTACGCACTTTTTCTTCTTCTACAACTGCCTTTTCTAAAGATCGCGTGCAGTCATTCGAGTCTTTGAATTCGCGGTCTGTTTCCGTCGTTATCGACCCCATCCAATCCGTCAAAGGCAAAGTCGTCATTGACGCCTTCCGCCTTATCAACCCGCAGACTGTCATAACAGGCCGCGAGCCCCGCCAAACAACGTCCAATATTGGACACATCAACAAACCCTCAATACAAGCATTGATTCATGGACTCAATCGGCACTACTACTCTATCGCTGTCAATTACCGCAAGACGGAGCTGGAGCAGTCGATGTTGATGAATCTACATAAGAGGAATTGGACAGAGGGCTTAAAATTGCGAGATTTCAACATACACAAAGAGAGCAATGAGAAAGCCATCAAGGTCTGTTGTATTTCTACTAGCTCGGGAATAACCGCCATTAATCATTTGGATTTGCGTCTTTTAGTCGATGCTTTCTCTCTCGGAAGCATATAACAAATCTGTACAGGAGGAATCGACTCTCACTGCCGATCAGCTCAAAACACGGCATGTGGGCAAGCAGGATCCCAAGCGACATCTTGAAGAAGCTGTGGAAAAGGCAATGGGCGACCAGGTCGTACAGAACT
The DNA here is from genome assembly GCA_000827315.1 of Piloderma croceum F 1598. Lineage (NCBI taxonomy): Eukaryota > Fungi > Basidiomycota > Agaricomycetes > Atheliales > Atheliaceae > Piloderma > Piloderma croceum. Next base: position 694,817 of record KN832972.1, read on the forward strand.
TGGGTACTATGCTTCTTGCTGAATTGTAGTGTTTGGTTTGTCATTTACCGCATACTCTCGCCAACTCCACTGCGCCTCACATTTGACCGAGAAGAAGTGCGATAACCGCATTTCAGTTAGGAAACTCTGCTCCCGCTGATCCAGTAGTGCTCGCTGTCTTTGAACTAAGCTGGAACTGCCTGCATCACAAGACTACGGCCAAGGTGCGTATCTCATTTCGGGCGGCGATGTCTTTATGGCCGGACGACTGCGTGCCAAGGCTATCAGATATGATATGCCCGTTCGTACACTCCTTGGCGTATCCCATCATCCGGAACCGCTGAAACATCTTATCAGTTGAAATGGGGGAATCATAATTAGTCACTCATCAAGGCGTTTTCGCACATGCTTTTGTGATATACCTGAGTCAAGTGACTTAAGGATTATTTATTGTTATGCTCTCGAGCGACTTATCTGCGACGAATTTGAAGTCCCGCTGGTTCCGACGGCTTAAAAGATAAGCACGAGAATCTAGTTGGCTCCAGAGTCCTTCTCGATAGTAGAACGAATGTCAGCAGTCAACAGATCGCTTCAGAAGGTTGATTGGTGTGTAAATATTAGAATTACTTTGAGAAGTGAAATAACCCGGATGAGACTCTACTATGTATTGGTATAATGCCCATCATCTTCGCTCTCTTTATAGCCTTGGAAATTTTCCTTTGGCTCTTCGATGTCAACCTGGTCACAGCGCGTTTCTCGATCCGGCCCATACTGGTCACATATTGTGAGAGCAGGGTGGAGTTCAAGCACTCGTCGAGGGGGTCAATACCCATCTGATGGAAGGGATCCTTGTGCCGTGCTAATTTAGCTGGGGGACCGAGGTCCCATGGTTTAAGTGAGCGACGGGGAGTAATAACGCGTCGCTCGCGACTGAATTCGGATGGGTGGAGGGGCTAAGGCGTGCAGTGTTAGTACTGTAGACAAGGATATTAGACGCAACACTGACCTTGTTCAGAGTAAATGTTCGGATTGTCTCTTGTTTTTGTCCATATGAAGTTTTTTGTTGGGTTCCTGCAAGAATAACCGCAAGACCTTGAGTATGAGTACGAATGATTGTGTCAGATAGATACCTATTGCGCCTTCCTCGTCCACTTTCTTTTTACCTTCCTCCGCCAAAGCACCATAGAGGTCTGTATAGGCCTGGGATGCGTTGTCCGTTCGAGCGACGGAAGTTGTGAAAGATGCCGTCGGGGCCGTCGTCAGAGCCGGTCTGAAACATTTCATGGGGTAGACGACAGAACGGAGGCTGAACATGATCCGGATTAATATGAACGGCCGCCTCTCGAGGCTGACTAGAGAAAAAGAAAATTTTACGAAAGTTCGGACGCCCGTCTAGTCCAGATTTGACGTACAGATGTCAGCAAAGGATCTTCACGTGTGCCGTGCAAGGAAGTTGGGAAATGGGCACGAGGTCAAGGTATTTCTCACCAGTCACTGCGTGGCGGAGATGACCGCTGGCAAGATCAGGACCTGGTAACTCCGTGACACCCAATTGCGGGATATTTATTTGTGAGGAGCCCCACATATGCGTCTGCCGGATCCATTCTTGCAGGCATCGCGGGCTGTAGATACAGAATAAATAGGTCACAGTAAAACAGCCTGGCACGACCAGAAGCTAAAGAGAAAGGCAGAGATATCGGAAGTGTGACAGGGATCACACTGGACGCTAAAGGGACCGACTCAGGTCTGGAGAGTTCCATGTCCTTCATTTGAGGCTATCACTCAGTCTCCAGTTCCTTTCCTCCTACCCCCCATGCTTCCCTGACGACTCGACTATCACGACCTCCGTGTCTCTCTACTTTATTCTGCTCTTTCTTACTCCCATCTTCCTTCCTTCCCACACTAATCGCAAAATTCACTTACTACTACCTACCTTATAGCCATCTGGTCTCCCATGTCCGAGCCTGCCTCGGTGCGCCGCGCACCACCAAGCCCACTCGTATTCTCTCAAGAGACAGTGTTGCCTCCAGCACCAGCCCTGTCACATAATAACAGCAGTCATGGGTCTGGTTCCAACACCGTATCTATGCCCTTTGTCAGGCGCCATGTAACTCGTCGTCTTAGGGCTGCCAAGGCAGAATGCGACAAGGAATTACAGCGGGTCACTAACAATATCACCGCTTTTTTCGAAGAGAAGCTTAGGGATGGTGACCATGAGCGTGAGGCTGATAGGGAGTGCCGCGAGAGGGAGCGAGAGCGAGAACGGGATCGTGACTTCCAACTGGGAGATCCTGAAAGCATTCGAGAGGCTTTGATGTACCATGCGGGCGAGTCCAGGCCGCCTTCACAGGCTGTCTCTATGGATGATGCTTGCTCAGACGGTGGATATGAGGCAGAGCTAGAAACTAGTCGTCACAGCCGACAACGTGCGTTTCCAGAGGAAACCAATACCAAAACTCCTGCTCTGACGCATTGGTCTTCATCTCCTGTGCTTAATATAGTGTCATCCTCGTCTGGACCCGCAACACTGCGCAGACAAAACACGTTGCCTTGGGATAAACATCTTGCTCAAACTGCATCGTCCAGTACTGCTTCTATCATCCCCATTCCAACTGCTGGTGATGCCCCAAGTCCCCCTCGCAAACAAACGAATGCCAGTATCGCTCCTCCATTGTGGTCAAGTCAAGGCATATCTCGCCGTCTATCCCGAACCATCCACATCCCTACTCGTCCTGTCCGTTCTGGCCAAAGTTCTCGATCTACATCCCGATCTCGTTCGCCTTTACCGCCAAACTCCAACCACAATAGCTTCTCAGACAGTTATAACAACGGCCCACCACCACCACACTCCTCCCCTTCGAACCATCGATCTTCCCGAATCCTTGTCGATGACCCTATCGATCCTATTATGACCGTCCTCTACGACATCATCGGTGTTGCCACGGATATAATCGACATGTCCATAACACAACTTACGGCTCAACCCAAGGTTTGTGAAGCACTCGTACAGAGGGTCCAGAATATTGGTAAGGCATGGGACGAACATCCCGATTGGCATGGGCGCCACTGGTATGTCCAAGTCCTTCTGGCTGTGGCCAGTCTCAGTCGTGTCGTGGAATGGTGGGAGGCCGAGAAGGCGTTTTGGAATTTTGACGATAACGACGACGAGCAGGACGAACCGCTTACATTTGTCATGAAACCTGCAGAGGACTCCGTGATATCTCCTGCGCCAACGTCTACTTTCAGACAGCAAGAAGGGGAGGGATCTAGTCTTAGCTTCACAACTGATGATGAGAACAAACTTCGGTTGACGAGGCCTATGAGCCAGACCCGAAAATCGAGAGACGAAGTGCCAAAAGAGCTTACAATGTCTCGCCCACGAGAAGAGGCACATCCTAGCGGGTCTAACAAAATGATGGAGTCTGCGCGTGTTCTGGCTACGGAGCGTTTACGATTGCAAGCAGAGACTGCGCAGAATCAAAACATTGTGTTGGAGCTGAGTTTGGATGGAGATCACTTCATCTGGATAAATTATGCATGGAGGGTTGTTGTCGGGTGAGCTGTACATCCAATTATTACTTTGTCTGAATGCTAATTATTTTCGCTCTCAGTACGGATCCCGAAGGCTTACCTGGGACTCGAATATCACAGTTGCTTTTCCCTGCCGACTGGGGTGTATTCCGCGATGCCACACAGCGACTTCAAAATGACGATTCTCATACTGTCGAAGTCATCTTCAGACTTCAGGTAGAGCCAGAAGATGACCAAGAGGTATCATCAGGCACTCTCTATCAGCAGATGGAAGGGAAGGGGATGCTCATGATTGACCGTGAGGATGGGCAACCGTCCCACACCATGTGGGTTATCAAGCCGATGGCGTCACCCAGATACGAATACTCTTCACCATCCATTATGCTAGAGAGCGGTGAGGTTGGCGACGACCCTGCATCTGCAGAAGCCGCATCCACCAGTTTCGCGGACCGAAGCGGCTTGGATCCTGTCACACCTTTTCCATTCAGCTTGCCTATCAGCACTGAGCTGCTCTTATGCCGAATTTGCGAGAGCCAGATCCCTCAATGGTACTTTGAGAAGCACAGCGAGACATGCGCGGAAGTGCATCGTCTCGAAGCCGAGATTGCAGAGTGCAACGATTCGATTTCGGAATTACGGAATACGATTCGTGAACTGTGTATAACAGTAGAGAAGGCTTCGCCCACTATGATGCCCGAGTATCGTGGTATGCCTATCTTTTCACCGTCTACATCTCCCGGATCAACCTCACCCCTACAATTGTTCCGCGTGAACAAAATTCAACGAATAGGTGCCAAGAAGGTGCAACGTCGGTTATTGGAGCAGTTAGAGGATATTTTACTTGTCGCTTCCGAGGTATCAATGCCGTCGCTAAAAGAGGAGGAATCGAAAGAACCGATCGAACGTCAACGACTTCTTTCTCCCAGTTCCGAAAGCAAAATGTCCCAGGTTCGCAATTGGAACAAGCCGTCAGCTCAAGATGCCGCTCTTACTCAGCTGGTCGAGGACGCTGAAAGGGTGATGCGTCAAAAGATTGACAATGTCGTGCGGATGCAAAATACGATTCGATATTCGGAGAAGATTTGGCACGAGTGGGAGGAGCGGGTAGAGCAAGAACTAGCTAGAGAAGATGGAGACGAAGACAGCGATGAAAGCAGCGACGACAACGACAATAGGCTGGTCGAAGAGGATCCAGAAGATGATCGTTCAAGCATAAAGTCAAGATATCTACTCACTGGCGATGCACCGTCGTCGGACCCTACACCTATGGCTTCTTCATCGCATTCCATCGCTCCAAGTAAAAGCCACTCCAGCGTGTTACTCCCCATGACCCCTGTGGATTCTTCTTCTGCCACAAGCTCTCCAACTCCGACTCCCGCATTATTTTCGCCCTCCCCCCCTTTGCCGCTACCGCCTACCAACCCACCCACTCCTACACTCTGGCAAGCACTAACAAAGATGCCAACCCGCTCGTCTACTCCGTCGTCTATCTCTTCACCTCTCGCTTTGGCTGCGCCTATCGTTGCGTCTTCGGATGATGCTCCACCTCCCATGAATCTCAATGACGGACCCAATACAGGGAGTTTGATGATCAAAACAAAAAGATCAGCTGGCAACCTGCTAGACCCTGCTATCCAGATTACGCCTCCTACTTCTCCGATGCTTTCCCCACACGATGGTGCCCCACTTCGTCGTGGTCATCGAAGACATTCTACGGCAGCCAACGTGATCCTTAGCCCAATGACTGCTGCGTCCGGAGCACCCATGTCTCCACGTCAGTTGTCTGCAGCACCTGTGTCGAGGGCGAATCCAACGTCTATAAAAGATTTTGAGGTCATCAAGCCGATCAGTAAAGGTGCTTTTGGGTCCGTCTTTCTGGCCAAGAAGAGAGTCACTGGGGACTATTATGCTATAAAAGTCTTGAAGAAAGCTGACATGATTGCAAAGAATCAGATCACTAATGTCAAGGCCGAGCGTATGATCCTCATGAAGCAGGCTGAATCTCCATTCGTTGCCAAGCTTTATTTCACTTTCCAGAGCAAAGAAAATTTGTATCTGGTCATGGAGTATCTCAATGGTGGAGATTGCGCAGCGCTCATCAAATCATTGGGCTCATTACCTGAAGAATGGGCAAAGAATTACGTCGCCGAAGTTGTCCTTGGTTTGGAATATCTTCATCAAAGGGGTGTTGTTCACCGGTACGATATTTATTCGTGAGTTTATCTAGCATAGAAACTCATGTTTTTGCGACTATAGTGACCTCAAGCCTGACAATCTACTTATCGACCAACATGGTCATCTGAAGTTGACTGACTTTGGACTCAGTAGGATTGGTCTCCTAGGTCGCCAAACCCGCGAGTCTCAAATAAGTCTTCGACCAAGACCAAGACATGATTCTCGCTCGCGACCCCCGTCAATAGACTCAGCATATCTAGCGTCCTCTCTGCTGTCCGCCGACCAATTAGCCGGAGGTTCGTACTTCAACCAACGGACACAGGCAGTACCTCGCCTAGCAGCATCGCCTTATATATATTCCACAGATGATGTCAGCGAATCAAGTGGCTCGGAATCCCTTTCGGCGTTCTTTCCGCGACGAAGTCTTAGCAAGGCTGAAAGTCCGCTGCAGTCCTTTGCAACGGAACTAACAAATGATCTGCGGTCTCATTCTGGCCTTGGCACTCCACCAGGAGAGCAAAAGTTTGTTGGCACACCGGATTACCTTGCGCCGGAGACCATTCTTGGCCTTCGCGGAGATGATGCGGGTGTTGACTGGGTTTGTTTTTGCTTCCCATTATTCATTCTACATACTGACATTCTTCATTTCAGTGGGCGTTGGGCGTCGTCACATACGAGTTCCTCTACGGGATTCCCCCCTTTCACGCAGAAACGCCAGAGAAGGTTTTCGAAAATATCTTGTCTGGACACATTGAGTGGCACGAAGATTGGATCGAATTCTCCGACGAAGCCCGCGATTTTATGCAAGGACTAATGACCCTCAACACCAATGAACGTCTAGGAGCCCGTGGTGCCGAAGAAGTCAAAAACCATCCGTTCTTCCATGATATCGACTGGGACAAAGTCACTTCCACAGAGGCCGCGTTCATTCCACAAATCACTGATCCGGAGTCGACGGACTATTTTGATCCTCGTGGAGCCATCCCTCAACTATTCCATGAAGACGACCAAATTGCTATCACCAGCCAGGTTGTGTATGAAAGTCCTGATGCTGCTCCGAGTGGCTCCACGCCGCCTGGCACGCTGCCTGTCCCGATTTCCGGTCAGCGAGAGGGCGGTTCCTCTGGTGGAGATGATTTCGGCTCTTTCAGCTTCAAGAATTTGCCAGTACTGAAGCAGGCCAACGACGATGTCATAAGGAAACTCAAGACCGACCAACTGGTACCCATCACGCATGCACTTTCTGATTCCACTCAACACACTAGGAAACGCAGCCTTTCTCAGCGAATCAAGAAACCGCCAAGTGTAAATACCACCATGGATCATAAAACTACCTCGACCAACCCACCGTCACCCGCCACTTCTACGTCATCGGTCGCATCTTCCCCTTCCCGTACCGGCTTGCTTTCGTCAGCCCCGGGCAGTGTAAGCGGTCACACACGCAAACCTTCTGAATTCGGTGCTGTTGAACGGTTCAAGCTCAATCATCTTGATGGCGTTGAACGACGCAACTCAATGCCCAGCCGACTACGCACCGGGTCAGTGTCAAGCGCAGGAGATGGCTCCGGGTCGGAGAATTGGCCATCTTCGGTGGGCCACGGTTCCCAATTTGATGCAAGCACACCACCATCATCGGTTCATTCCATTGATCTGAGAAAGGGACCAGACCCAAGTGACCGTGCCGTCACTTGCTTGTTGGCGGAGGACAACCCTATTACAGCTAAGATGATAGAAACGTTGTTGATTCGGCTTGGATGTCGATGTGTAGTAGTCTCGGATGGCTCTGAAGCGATCAGTGTCGCGATGGGTGACATCAGTACGTCGATAAGTTGAATATCCGCCTTCCAATGCTAACAATACCTTGTCTCCCAGAATTTGACTGTATCCTGATGGACCTTCATATGCCCGTTCGTGAGTCGAATTTACCTGCAATTCTTTTTATTGGTATTTGCTAAGTAATCTTGCAGTTGACGGAGAAGGTGCAGCGAGATACATCAAAAGCACAAACAGCAAGAACACGAGCACCCCAATCATTGCTGTCAGCGCTTACAGCGGCGTAGACACAAATGACGCGAGCAATGTCTTCTTTGCGTCCCTCTCGAAACCGTTGCAAAAAGCCGACTTGCTGGCCGTGATGCGACAACTCGGTTTCAAAACATCCACTATTCCTGGTGGTCCTGGTGCCACTAAATTGACCGCTGCGCGCGTCCTCTCGTAGCATGTCATGAATTTTTTTAATGACTTTGACCACGTTCGTTCTTCCAATGCTGTGTTCATTGTCCGTCGCCTGCAAGTCCCTTTTAAGATATGTTACTCTTTGTTTCGCAATCCTCTCTCATGCCCACTCCAATCACTACGAATACCTCGCCTCATTTTATATCAGCATAAGCATTTCCTTCTCATCCGCACATTTTCATCGCATACTCTTCTGGGGTGTATTGTACGTTACTAGTCAGTAGTATTGTGCTACTGTGTTATTCCCACACAACTTGAAGTTCATAACGCCAGAAACAAGTCTGGCGGTCATAATACGGCGCCGGCAGGACATACTTTCGAACCCTTGAACATGAGAAATTGCAACTCACACGCATGACAAGCTGAGAATATCGACACGTACTAATATATATTGCTTATAAAGTCGCCTCCGGTGTCGACGTCGGGGACTTGCACTCCTGAAGCCTAAAGCCTGGTGTACAGATCAAAGGGAGGTTACGCGGGACGGAACAGTAATTCCTAGTATTATCCATTGTGCGGGTACTGCGGCAACACCGGGGACCTATTGTACGAGTGCATAGATAGTAAGAGAAAAGGAAATCATACACGCTTGAAGAGGCTTGAAGCTTGAAGGGGGCGCCGCAGGTACTATAAGACCGAATTGCGGGTTTGCCAACGTGCGTAAAGACAAGCATGCAGCACAGCCCATTCTCCGCATCGAACTGTATTATGGGATCGAGCCATAGTAATTATAGCAAAAGCAGAATTCATTAATGTTTCGACTCGGAGCACTGAGCGCTCACAAAGACGCCGTGCCACACGAGGTTGAACCCAAGTTGAACCTGCGGCGCTCATCAAGCGCCCTCTAACCTTATCACTGAACAGCTTGTTGCTACCCGTAGTTTTACGGCGTTGGAGCCTGACCTGGCCGACAGCGACTCCTCTTTGTATGTCGGGCACGCCGTATTGGCTTACAACACAGCCGGACACTCTGCTTTAATGCAGTCTTATAACCATTCAGGTGAGATAGATCTATGCCTCTTCTCCGAGCCCAATCCGACCAAAGTCTCGTTCATGGACTGCTTGATATGTATGTGTGGCTTGGTGTACAAGGAGGCGGGACTGCGCTTTTTTAGTTCTCAGTCTGACGTATCGATTACTTTAAATTTGCGCAGCATGGAACCCATCGCAATCATATATTGACCCAATAAACGGTCAAACCAGCGACGGATATCCTGGCGCCTCGGTCTTCCGTCACCAGACTGTCCCAGCTCCGCAGCCTCCCCCAATGCCTGTCCTACCCCGGAGTCAATCAGATACTCCACCTCCTCTTCCCCCACTTCCGCCAAGCCTGAGACCAGGTGGTCGACACCGTGGGCAATCTGCACCAAAGAATACCTCTAACTTTTTCTTCGACCAGCAATCTAAGCAGCAATCTGAGTATGGCTCTCCCCGCCGTACGTCCGATGCAGCTCTGAACAACCCTCAGTCTTTCTACTCCAGGCGTCAGACGCAGTCGTACACAGCAGGAGCTTCAAATCAACAACCTCCTTTGCCTCGCAAGCCGCTAGAATTGCGGCAAGCACAATTATCCCCGCCTCCAATTCCTTCAAAGTATACGGAAAAGCAGCCTTCATACACAGCTCTTCCCACCGTGCCCCCAAAGGTTGCCTTCTATCCTCAGTCAATACCCGGGCCCGTCAAGAGCTCACGGACATCCAAGACACCTCCAGAGGTCGTTACCTCACCTTCAGATGAGGAAACAGATCTCGAAATTGCGACACGGCTGTCTGAAAGAGCAGCCACGGAATGGAAGCAGGAAGAGGATGATCTAGCAAAAGCGCTGGAGGAATCTCGAATATCGGCACTCCAAGCATCGTCGCCCATGACTTCGCCAGTCGTAGAGGTTGTTGAGCCTGATAATGCAGCACGTTGGAATTTGGGATCTTCTATACCGTCACATGCACAATCACTTCCCACTTCTCCAATGCCCATTCAAGATAGAAACCCGATGGACAACTTCATGCAGGGCGAGGGTTCGTGCACCACGTCTCCGCGGATGCAGGCTCAATTTTCGGGCGACGAAGCCCTTGCGAGGCGATTAGCAGCAGGGGATGAACCGGAATCTGTTGACGAGCATAAATCATTTTCGCAAGGGAACGTTCATGACCTTGCCCGGTCACCAAAACCATTGTACTCCGATGCTGGCAACACTCGTAGCCGCACGGCATCGCAGCCAGAGTCTGTTCTTGAATCTTCATTATCTCGAGATAACTCTGTCAGATCTGCCTCGTCTTCACAACGATCCACAGGCTCAGGTCCAGGCTCACAGCACCCTACAAACCATGGACGCGACAGCTCTCCTCTACCCAGACCGGCTACCACTGACCCGTCCAGCCTTTCTGCCGCTTGGCCATCTGCTGCGATGGAAAAACGGCCACTATCGGTGATGTCTTCCCAATCAACGGTGCCTTTAAGCGACAATTCGCCAAGTATACATGCGAATCAATTCATTGAACAAGATCTTCTTCTTGGAGTTTGTGAGTATAGACCGTTTCTAATTCTCGCATCTATTGACTCAGTATTTTTTTTCAAGCGCTCGGTTTCGGACCTCCTGCAATCTCTACTATGTTGAAGCCGATGTCAGAGCCCATGCCGAATATCATCACGCTTCCTTATGGCAAATGTTCCCCTCTTCATCTGCAAGCACCTAGCTGGCGTCATATGTTGAAACTGATGGCAAGGCTTAGCGGAACGAGAATTGAGCCTTCGGTAGAGGCGGTGGCGGTTGCCAATCGGGAACTCAAATTGCGAACCGTAGTCCAGTTTGTAAAGGTAAGCCAGTTACTTCGGTCACATCTTGTAACGGATGTTTTACATTGAAAATGGCAGGTACATCATTTGGCGCAGGAATGGCGCGTATTATTGTACCTAACGGTCGATTATCCGGTCCCGGCCAGTGCTACAAATGCCTGGAAGTATGCGAATGGCGATGTCAGCACTTTACCATATTCGTATACCCTCGCGACCATCCCAACACTCCTTCGTGATGGTGCAGACTCCGTGATGTCCACGTACTATGTCATTCCTTCCACTCCGAAGACCCCACACCCAACACTGCCCATCTATTTCCCAAACATGGCAATGTACCTTCAGTCTGCGTTGGAAGATTCACGGAAGGCCATGAATGACAGCTCGAGTGGTCTGCGGAAGTTGGCCAAAAGTGTGGACGCTTACTGCGGGAATGAGCGTGAAATTATAGGTGTTGACGAAGGTCCTGAAAAACGGTCATTTGGTGGAGTGTTCAAGAAAGTTATGGGACGCGGAAATAAGCAATCAAGAGGGAACAGAGGCGGCAACGAGGAAGTTTTCGAACTCGTCACACCGTTCGTGCCAGAGGAATGGGGATAGCTGATCTTCCAGGAGTCTTTAGGCCAGATTCTAGATTGGATGGTGTGACAGTCGGCACCCTTTTGCATCATGCACAGTCCTCTGGACGCCGAGGAAGGGACGAATTTTTATGCCTCACCAAGGGAAGGAGGGGTTGATTATTTGCTACGCATTTCTCTTAGATTTTTCGATGTAGTACTATACTAGTACATGTTGTTGAGCGCTTATTTACCCGATTTGAACAATCAAATTCATTGACACGCGCCACGGCGTTGTATACTCTGCCTGAGGGAGACTATTCTGAGGCACACGTACTATTCCAACTCTCGACACCTCAACATTCAGCTGTAGACTTTGTCAGTTGACCGTGCAGAAATGTCAACACTAACCTCACAAGATGCCTCGCTTAATGGATCTCAGTCAATACCACCGTTGACAGTCGAGGAAGAAGGTGCGCTGACTTGCCCTTGACTCTCCTTTATGGATACTGATTTGTCTGCTGCATTCAATAAGATACAATTATACACACACGTATAACGAACGACGAGCGAGCTCTCAGACGAGTTATCAAAAAGTTCCACAATTACACAGCACTGGCGCATGCTCCAGTTGTACCTTCGATAAACGGTTCATTGAGCAATCATGGTGCAATGGTGGAAGATGCAAGAGAAGCGTTCTTAGTCGAGGTGGCATCGTTTCAACTGTCGCTGAAGAAAAGCACGATGATATGCCAAGCCGAGGCAAGGCAAGTAGAAGAATACGAACGAGAACGAACAAGAATTGGTGCGCGATTTACGCCCCAACCTCTTATGTTTAATCATCTTACCTCTACGCAGAGGACGATCATGGGAAACTGCGAGGTCAAATTGAACAACTCAAGACAGCGTTAGAACATGCTCAAGTGATTCGACGGCGGAAGATTGAATATGATGCTGTCACAGAGAAAGTGAACACGCTTCCGAGCAGGGAGGAACTCGAGCAGTAAGTGATTTGCTCTGCGGTTTTTGAAGTAGTAGTTGACATATATTTATGTGGTTTTTCACAGGTCAATATCGTCATTAGAGAACGACATGGTAGCTATACGCTCAGAACACGATACGCAAAACCGTAGAATACAGGCACAGAAGCTTGCTCTGGATGGAGTGATCTCTGACCTTAGTGCGGTAAATCTAATGGGCAAGGACAAGGAGACCGCTGGCTCACGCCAAGTTTCACCAATGCCACCTGCGCCGGAAGGCGATGATATCACGATGGATAATGGTATCGGAAGCCCTGTCGGAGATTCAGCGTTAGGTTCAGAAGTGTTAGGCGAATCGGGCGAGGTTGAGAAAGAGGATGGAGAAGACAACGAAGCGCTACTTTCAGCATCTCATTCTTTGAATGCGGCTGCAAATCCATTCGTTCCCAGGAAATCATTATCGAGGGGTTTAGAGGATGATATCGAGATGGGTGAGGTTGCAGAGGATCCCAAGGTCAAAGGGAAGAAAAAAGCGAGAGATGAAGAGTTGGAGGAGGGGGAGGCAAGCGATTCAAGCAGTGCATTATCAGATCCACCAGATGACTGACATCTATAGCATTCCATGTGAGCATTCGTGTGCTCTCATTCTATCTGAACTGTTTACTGTGAAAGCTCCACATCGAAACTCAGGAAGTCTCGAGCACAGACGAGACCGCCTTGGTACTGTTCCGCTGCTAATTCCGCGATAGCTGTCATCACTTTTTTCGACTCCTCGTTCACGTCATCGTTGCCAGCATACCTAGCGGAGAAGTGATTCATCACTAGCTTTCGTGCTCCGATATGCTTCGCAAACGCGCCAGCCATCTGCGGCGTCGAGTGTCCTCTTGATTTAGCGCGTGCCTCGACAGACTCGAATGTGTCCTCTTCTTTCGTGTGGGGATCGATGCCGGGCAGATGTGCATTTGTTGCCTCGTGTATCAAAACATCGGCACCTGTGGCTAATCTCGCTATGGGTGATGGATCATAAGTGTCTCCGAGTATGACAATTTTGCGACCTGGTCTGCGAGCGGGGCCGTGAAGCACAGTACCGTCAGAAAGTTCTACGCTTTCACCCTGCTGTAACCGGGTCATGATAGACATGGGCGTCTTCGTACGCTTAATGTCGTTGATATATTTCTTAGGCTCCATCTTGCCTGGCACCGGTGACTCGTTGACTACAAATCCCAGGCATGGCACGGAGTGGAGAATGGGTGCAGCAGATACAGAAACGAGATCGTTCTTGTAGAAGTTTTCCCATACTCCATTTATCTGGGCAATATTTCGGCCATCGGGAGACTCAGAAGCATGCAGAGGAAGAGCTGTGAAGTCACCCTCAGCGGGATTTGAGGGAAATCGGAGTTCATGGACCACATATGGACCGCTCAGCAAGGTGTGGGTGTAAGCCAGTCCGTTTCGAACGTATGCTCGGGTTCCCAAAGGTCCGTATATTTCGAGAGGCTGTGGCTGAGAGTCAGAGATGTGCAATTAAACAAGCATTAAGGCTGACCTCCTGGTGCCCCCCAAGTTGACTTCTGGGATCATCTACACCTTCTGCTGTCCCGCCCGCGCCATTAAGGCGACTTGCCAGCAGTGGAAGCAGACCAAATATATGATCACCTTCGTACAAACATTTCAGTAGGTTGTGTAAGATTCAAGGAAGTTGCCCTGACCATGTGTATGTGTGATGAAGACTTTTTCTATTTTCCCCATCTTTACTGTACTCTGCTGTATCCGATGCTGGGTGGCCTCCCCACAATCAAAGAGCCAGACATGATTGCTCAATCGGAGAGCCAGAGAGGAATGGTTCCTCGTCGATGAAGGCTGAGCAGAAGCTGTCCCAAGGAAGGTGATATTCAAGGCAGAAAGGGATCGAGGAATGGATGAAGACATGTCTGTACACAAGTTCGATCGAGTCAGATCAGGTCAGATCAGCGCGACGAACTTCCGATTGCCTATATATGTCCTTTTGGCTCCTATTTGCGGCATAGCACTCATTAACTGCCAGCATCCATGATCACGAGGTCGGCGAAATCACAAAAACGAAAACATTCAGACAGCGACGCGGACTCGGAGCCCCCAGAGGATGCGATTCATCTCGAGGCAGGTCCTGGATCCCCCCTTACAGGATTCACAGTTTAAACACGGGCTCTAACCCATAGGATCATTTGGCTCAAGCTCAGAAAGGAGTCGGGATACTCCTCAAAGAAGTCAGGTCTCTTCGAGAGAGAAATAAGTCTTTGACTGCAGAGTTACAGGACTTTCGAGACGCAGCTGGCACGTCGAACAGGTCAACTAAAGAGGAGTTGCAGCGGCAAGTCCAAATGCTAACAAGTGATAAACGGAAATTGCAGAGAGTGAGCGGTCAACACATTTGTCCTCATAGCAAAGCTCACTGTATTGTGAGTGTTCAGGCTCGACAGAAAGACAAAGAGAAGATTCAAAAGGTGAGCATCTCAAAAATATACTTACCCCATATTGCAATGGGCACTGATACACGACGATCAAGTATAAAGCAAATGAACTTAAACAAGAGGCAGATGACCTCGCGGATCCCGCGGATCACGACGTTGGAGAAACGACACATGGAATGAGAAAGGTAATGCACCTTAACAACTTCGTGGTAATTGAACATGTAGACCAAAACGTTTTACAGTTGCTCCGACGTTTCCAGGATTTGATGTCCATGAATGTCCTCGACAAAGACGAGGATTGTGTTGTGTGTATGGAAACCATGACACTAAAGAACTGCTCTAGGTATGGATAGAAAACCCTACTTCATTCCGACAAACGGATTGATCCATAAACAAGTCTTCCATGCCAGCACCTCATTTGCAACGGTTGTCTACCCCAGATTTGCAAAGTCGACTGGCGCATACGGTCAGATGATTCGGAAGGGGAAGGAGAGCAAGGCCAGGAGGTCACTAAGTGTCCTCAATGCCGGGAGGAAAGTCCTAGAAAAGACGTTCAATTAGTGCACTACACAGCGACTGAACAATGGGACCATCTGTTGGAAGTCGTTAAAGATTGGGCCAAGATAGATCACCGACGAGCGGACGAGACAAGTGAAGAAGAGGACGAGGAGGATTTCATTAAGGATGAATCTACCAATGCAAGGTAAACCGCCCATTCGAGAAACGACTTGATGACTCATTCGCTGACCGCATCCCACCACGCTAGCTCGTCTGCGTCATCAGAAGCTGCCGACGCCTCTAGAGAAAGTACTCCGGAATCGGACCTGGCTGTCGACCGTGCAGTAACGCCTCAGTCTGCAAACGGAGCTCGGAGTTACTTGACTTCGCCTTCAGCAACGAAAAGGAAGCGTATGGAAGAGCTCGCGAAACAACGTAAAAAAAAGAAACGGCAGGGAACTGTTTCTGATGCTAGAGTATTGTCCGGTCAAATTTGATATTCCCTTGAGTTCTATCGGCGACCAATAATGATTCGGAAATCAGTGAGGAAGAAGCAAAGGCAATATCAGTTGCATGTACAAACAAGCCCCAATGGTTGTGTTTCATGCCTCCATGTCCTACATGGCGCCGTTATGGACTTCATCTTGCTCAAAATGAATAAACAAGCTGAGCACGTCCGGACTAGCTGCGAATTAAGGACAGGCGACACTGCCTTTCGAGCCGAGAGATGGTTCTTGCTGGAAGGTGCAGCTCGGAATATATTTTGTTGTCGCAGTTTATCCTCGCGAAGCTCAGTTTGGCGACTGGAATATAGCATATGCAAAGATATAGAGGTGAGATAGAAGCTACAGATGACAACAATAAGGTTGAAATATACAAAGTGAATATCTTGTCAGGGTATGAGACCATGCGCTCGCAAAAGAGCGCCCCACCTGGACAAGACGGATCAGATGAAGACAATATAAGAAAGCTCAAGTAGATGAACGTACTCTTCTTGCTGCGACTCCACTTCCGCTATACGCCTCTTCAGTTGACTGCGTACGCATAATGAACACCTTTGCACACAGTGAACAATGACAACTCACGAGTTCTCCTTTGTCAGCGCGTTTCTCGCCTCCTTGGTCTGCCGCAGATCCTGGATCATTGAAGTCCATGCCGCGTCTTCCGGGAGATTGGCATCGTTGTACATCCCGTCTAACTCTTCGTTGAAGGCCTGCGAATACGACTCGTAAACGATTGCTGGAGCAGGGCATGTATTGTCCATACCTCGTACATGATCTCCTTCTCAGCTGTGGCGTCCGCAAGGAGACTCTTTACTAGTTCGCATTGGCGTTTAGAGTTCTGAAGTTCAACTCTTGTTTTCTCGAGGTCCGACAATTTCTGGAGGGCATGAAGGGAAATAAAAATAGATCTCAAGGGGAAATTCGACTGGCCTACCTCTTTGAAATCAGACGTTAGAAGTTTGAGATCGTCTCGCATTGTTTCGTGATTAGTAGCAGCTCGTGTCAGGTGCTGATCTGTTTCAGACACAATATCTTGTAAAGTCCTGGCAACCCCGTCGGCTGAGGGGTCTGTGGTTCGTGGGGCTGGACTGTTTGGTAAAGTTCCTGCTCTACTCCGAGGAGTACTTTCACCTTCGAAGCGTTTCCCAATAAGATGACGCATCTCAGCCATGCGCTGCTGGGCTTCCCGGGTCTGCTTGTACAAAATGGTGATTAGAATTTGGACAGATTCGGAAAGAGAGTCAGCTTACGATCACTGGAGCTGAACGCTGAGGGGTAAGAGGCACGCCCTTCACAGGAGACGGCGATCTCCAATGATCTTCTGGTCCGCTGCATGTTGAATTAGATTGAAAACCGTCCAGCTCGAGTTTTATCCGTTTGACAGCACGCCGAGACGATTCGATCTGGAATACTTGAGCACGAAGTTATATGACCATGGTCATCAAATACGTACATCTTCTTTTGTTGTTTGAGCCACTTGTATGATACGTTCTACTTCAGCAGACATGCCGGAGCGGCAGGTGGTTCCACCTGTACGAATAGATCGCACTTGAGGAGAGACTCGCCGAGGCGAGACAATCCTACTCGATGCTCTACTCAGCGGCGAATTCCGCGTAAAGGTCTTACGAGCCGGCGTCGGGGATCCCGTAGTTGCAGTTGAACGGATAGATGTCTTCTTCTTGATAGACAGAGGTTCGATGTTGGAAGATACTACACCATTGGCAGCATGTTTCGGAGTGTTATCTGTATTTCCTGTGGGCAGCAATGGTTGCCGGTTGCTTCGCCGGTGGGGTGTGACACTCTCTGATTGGAAAGGAGTCGAAGGCTGAGTGAAATTAACAAGCGTGTTGTCCAAGGCCATGTCTATGTCGGGCATTTCTGATGGTAACAACAGCGGGCTTTTGGGCGGTAACGGGGAAGGAGCGCGAGGTCCCATTGGTCGGCGTTCTGATGAATGCTGCGACGTGGAGCGGGCGTGGTGCGTCGAATCCATAGCGCGAATAGGTGTAGTTGACCTCGGTGTTGGGGTGGTTGAACGAAGGGTAGCCGTATCCCTCGATGCCCGAGATGCAGGCCGAGTGGGGTGTGGAGGTTCGTCTAAAACTGGAGGTCAACGATATGACGCTGCATGAAAAATAAAATGCCCACCTTCATATATGGTTTCTTCTACATGCCCATCTAAAACCAGAGGAGCCACCTGTTGTTCATGCTGACTCTGGCTGTTCTTACGAGCAAGTTCGAGTCGCATGGACAAATCCATATCAGATTCGTCCATGTCACGTGCTCGCTGTGATATCGTCTTGTCGTCGTCTTCCCGATCACTGTACTCAAACCCTCTTTCCTGCGAAGCGGTTCGCGACCCTGGGTTCGATTTTGACCTAGTTCGAATTGGAGAGGCCGTCTCCAGATCGCTACCGGAGCCACCTGGTGATTTGCTTTTCCTCTTCAGAAGCTTCCTCGTTCTCGATCTGGACCTCGAAGTTGACTTGCCACCAATGTTGAAGACCGCCTCGTCGTCCACGGTAGACATTGTCGTGGCGACGGTGATAGTCGAGTTCGAACGAGTTGAGAACTGCATAAGACTATCGGCTGCAGTCATAGTCGTCTGGGTTACCGTCGATGAGCCGACAGACGACTTCGATCGCTTAGAGCCGTTGATTGAGCCACCGAAAATGTCACCTTTCGCTGAGCCTGGGCGAGAATTGAAAAGATTTCGGGAAATGACATCCAAACTGAATATATGTGCTCGAGAGCGTGTTGTTGCGGTAGGTGTTGGCGGTGCAGAAATATTGCCCGTGCGAAACTTGAACAAACCGAATTGATGTACTGGATAAAATGAATTAGTTAGTTATGTAGATAATCTGCCATGTTCGATGCCGCATACTTGTTTGCACGATACGTGCCGGCACTCGGGCTGTCTGAACAATATCCTCCTCGCTCTCGTCGTTTGGATCACTGGACGTGACTGTATAGCGAGAGAGCTCTCCAGCAATGGGTTGAACTCGAACGCGAACGAATGGCGGGCCACTGATCCCAAACGGTATCGGATCTGCTGAGCCCAACGAATCCACATGCAGGACAACTTTGGTCTGAAGTAACAGTTAGCTTGCCACAAGAAAAATGAAGGTACATAAATCAAGCTTGCCTTTTTGCTCTCTTGGAGAAATGCCGTCCTTTGATAGATATTGAAATAAGTCCGTGCAAGAGTTACTCGGCCACCTCTAGACTCCACTTCTGTCTCTTCTCCGCTAAGGACAACGGATTGTCCGGCCTTCGTTCTACACATAGCCTGCGCGTTCCATAAATTCTCGAGGAAGCGCGTTTTGTCCACCTCGGTCCGAGATGGATCCAGATTGGCAGGCGATGGAGGATGAACAACCGAGAATGCCCTGAATGAACGACCGGACCAGCGATCGGTTTGGTCTTGTGGGGGGCTCTCTAAGTAGAAATGCATATCTGCAGGTAAAGAAGGTTCAGAACACACTAATTCAATATCTCGAATCTGAAGCACGTACCAGCTCCACCGACATCGGCGGCAACCACATCCGCTATATCAACCACTCCTTTGAATGTCATCCCGCTCTTCTTCATCCCAACGGGCAAGCTACCTGCCTTGGCGAGTTTTTCCATCTCGTCTAGCCCTGTCAGGGCTCTTCCACTCTTCTCCCCATTCCCAGGACGCTTTGCAATCACCAACTTGTCGTCGAACAAGAACAGAGTGCAATGCAGCGAACCTGCCGAGGAAGACGACCCAGGTGCAGACGAGGACATTGCCGGGTCAGACACGACATCTTCCACGTCAATGCAATCAATATATTGCCGAGAGTTGGAGATGATGCCTGGAGGGAACCCATCAACGGTTGCACTCAGGCAATACCAGATGGCTGCTTGTTTGGTCTGCTCGTCTGCTTCGGCTAAAGCAATCTTGCTCGCTATCTCGTCAGCCTGGACAAGCTTTTTGCGCTGAGGATCACCGGGAGCCATCTGTTTAATCATTACGCGAAACATGAGCGTATAACGCGGTATACGCTGCACCGGGTCCATTAGAAGCTCCCGCAAACCAACTCGGTTCCGCACGTCTGCGCTCGAGTATTTGATGCGCTGTAGACCATATGTGAGATGAAGTACACCAATCGGCGTTCAAAGAGTCGTACCTCGATAAAAGCTGCAAAGCCCGATGACCTTTTGGCCATCTCACGTAGAAATATTGACTGCGCCTCCTCGCGCTTGTCATAATATCCTTTATAATGCTCGAAGCCACGCAAATCCCGAAAATGCCGTAGTGCAACGTCGCCTATGCCACCTACCGTCTTGGCCCCATTTGGAGCCATCATCTTCTCCAGATCGGCGAGAAAGGCTTCGTTGACTGGCAGTAGATTGTCAACGTTGCCAAAAAGAGTCTTGGCTTCGTAGGGAGGCAAGATAGCGGTATCCTTGTTACGAGAAAATTTGCGGAGTGGGTCGGCATAATCATGTTTGAGTATTCGTAGACGCTTGACGTAAGATCTTTCCGTAGCAACGAGCTCGTTAATAACGTCTGTTAAGGCAGACGATTCCGTCATGGCCCGCGTTCTTCTGCGGTCCTGTGGTTTTCGTCAGCATATTGCGCATTATCTTCAAAAACAACAAATATCAAATCCATATGCACAGAGATGCTGTGTCACCCCTTGAGGGCTCGTATCGTCAAGTTTCGACGGCATATATTCTATATGATCCTTCCGGAAATAATGCATTTTGGTCTGAGAACGATTATGGGTAATCCAGCAGGAGGACGTGCCTCAAGGAATGAATGTCAGAAGTCTCTGACTACTTACATGGTGGTCTGGTCCACTATCAAGATACATATCTGCCGGAGATGACAAAAGATTGCTGTCAGAATCTGAGCACAGAGGCTCTCCAAGTGATGCAAGCAGGTCTTGGACGTCTGTCACAAGTGAAACTGAGTTAAGGACCAACAAGTATAACTGGACGCATACCTTGTGGGAGTCTCCGACCATTCTCAGAGTTCTCGACCACCACTCCGCAGTAAAAAACGCGTTTAGTTACAACAGGGCCGGTTGGATTGTGCTTTGGCACTGGCTGCCAATCTGTGCCTAGAGCTAGCGGGACCACCTTCCGCGGAGACGAGCTGAGAGCCATGGTAAGGGTGTTAGGGAGTCGCCTGTAAATACAAGAAATAGAAGGGGTCGCTGTCTTCTCTGCGCGGCCAGCGTCAGAGATCCAAGTTTCAAAAACATCCGCTATGGTCCGTTGAACATGGCACACGTGACTGCGACGCGTATCAGGTGACTGATCATGATATTGTATTCTGCGCGTCGATGAAGTATGGTATAATAATGTTTTGCGTATGGGAATATTGTGTCGTCAATGAAATGAAGGTTACAAATACAGGGGACGAATATTAGCTATGCTATGCAATGGTGGAAACTATGCTGTCAAGATTGTTTTTCCTGTTTCTCATGAATGTGAAGAAATGGTCGTGGCTGAAGTTAAAGGACTGAGACGTTGTAAAAAAGATAAGTTCCTCTGAAGTCTGGGAGATGGGGTTGAATCACCCTTAATAAAAGCCTTCATTTGACGACGGGAAGTGGTCGACGAGAACAACGAAGGCTGCTGTCTCACCGGAGTGATGTTTTGCTGCTGGAAATTAGATTCAGCTAAGCTGTCCGTTGCCGGCTCAGTATACGCGCACAGCTGCCCGCTCTCAGATGTGGACAAGAGACCTGGGCGACGTTCCTTGGTCGTCTTGTTTCGACGAACAACAATGGGCGGTGTAGATGAGTCTGTGGGTAACGCGTCGGAATACGTCGGAGAGGTAAACGGTGGCAGATCCTCAGGTGCACCAGGTGCACTGCGCGCTCGCCGGCGTATAGTCCCAGACCACCATTTGAGCAGCCCAGAATTAAGACTTGTATTCAACTGCGGACGCGGATCCTTTGGTGAGGACGGCAAGGACTGATCGCCCGATACGGATGACGCGGGTGACGACGAGCGCGACTGGAAGATGCCTTTCACATTGTCAACCATTGATCGACTGCGTTTGGGACGGTAGTCGTCCTCGTGCACAACTAAAAGATCTGGCCGCGGAATGTTGGTGTTGGCTCTAATTGGAAGCGCACGAGTAGGTGCCATTTCGCCGACGGGGCTGCAACTGACGGAACCAGTATTCGAAGCCGTGATAGAAGAGCACTGAGATAACGCGGGCGGCGTATCAGGCAAAGCTTCCCCTGTACCACCTTCACCTTCAGAGGTATGGGCCAGCGGCATCGAAACGATCTTGAGTTTCTTCGCATGCCTGCGGTTGGCAAGGCTTTTTGCGGTAGATGTCCTTTTTAACAGTCCTGTTTGGGTGTCTTCGTCCGGCGGTGGCACAAACCCTTCGATAGCACTCGTCCTCCTTTGCACGAGCACACTCTCCCGTTTCGTCAGACGATTCTTGGCCGCAACGCCCATCCCGGCCATCCCCAAACCCGAACTCGACCTCGAAAATCCTGAGCGAATAACTTTAGGTGCCTGAAACAATTCTTCCTCATGAGTGCTGGCATGTGACCGGGCCGAAAGACAAAGATCTGAAAAAACATCGCGAAGCCCACGTTCGACCTGCTGCCGAGCAGGAGGTGAAGCGCGCCGAATGAGAATGGTAGATTCAGACACGGGGGAGAAGATAGCCTTCACGGATACTGTGGACGAACGACGACTGGGAGGCAGTGAGAGGTTCACGGAATCTGGCCGGGGCGGTCCACGTGGTACTATAGTGTCGACCCGAACACCAGCAGGTCCTGATCCATCTCCTACCCCTTGAAGCTCGGGTATTGACTGAATGGTAGGCATGGGCGGTATGGGAGAAGTACCCTCAGAAGAAACGTCTTCAAGAAGGAAGTCGCTGCGACCGTGCGCCTGAAGGCTAGAAACGGGTTCGTTGCTCCATGATGGAGGGAGTGTGAGTGACTCGCGAAAAGCAGAGATCCACACGTCTTTCTCGCGCTGGCAGGCTGCCGCCATATCAAAATGATGGCCCTTAGAAGACAGGCGAAACGAACATGGCAGCAAAGCTTTGGGGACAAATTATGTCAGCAATGCAATAAAAAATAATGCTATGATTTGTTGTAACCAACCATCTTCTTCAGACACATCAACCAGCTCGAAACCGACCAACGAAAACCAATGTCTTGGCTCATACACTTTGCCTTTCGAAACTTTAACCAAGATGAGGTATCCACCCATATATAGAAACGCTCCTAGATACTTAGCCTTTACTGTTCCACTACTCCCAGGAATCTTGTCAACGTAGTGATGAATGACATCCATCGAACCAGCCAAAAGGCACGCGCCTAGAGAAGACAAGAAGACGGGCGAAAGGTTATGAGCTACTAGAGACCGCATTGAAGATGAACTTTGCGCAGCCAACGGGTTCGATATGCGGTTAGCAATGAGGGACGACTTGGTCGAGATATCTTGACGACGGCGAGCCTCATCGACCGAGCTCGCAACGTGTCTCATAGCCTGCGACGCAATCTCCACCACAGCGTTGGCATCCACCGCACCAGCAGAGTCCCCGTTGTGCAAACTCGAGCTATCACTGCCCTCTTGAGAGCACTTCCTGAAAGATTTACCCGTTTTCAGTTGATCAAGCAAAAGGGGGTACTTGCAAATCCTCTGAATAGGCTTGATGAGGTAGTCCATGAAGACCAGTCGAGAGTTCTTCTCTCGAGTAACACCATTGTCAGGAGGACCAATAAACGCATGCTTGATATTCGAATTTGATCTTACCCGGGGCGGACGCGCCGGGACATCGAGCGACGAAAGCGAGTGTCTCCGCTTTCTGCGTGCTTCAAAGGACTCAAAATCTTCTAATGCCGGCGTTGTCGCACTTCCTTCCACAGTCTGGGTATAAGAGACAGGATTTCGCAGGTCAGCAACCAGCTGACTCGACTTCTGTTCGAAGGCATCCCATTCCACAGAGTGTGCCTGCTGCACTTTTCGAACCAGGTCAAAGGCTTCCGTGTGACCGGCGCAGAAAGTCTCATACAAATCGAAGCGGGTCGCCTGCGCAGATAGGTCAGTAAGTCCGAACCGGATGCCATTTTCATGCAGCTGACCTTATGAATGAAGATTGTCGAAACAACCGCAATAGCCGCTTCAAGAGGGGGATCTGGAGGTTTTATATCTTTCTTCTGCTTCATATGTAACATTTCGCCAATCTCAGACCCATTATTTGACATCGAGAATCCTAAGGGTATCAGTGCTGTTCGCAGCTCGTCGACAAAGACCTCGTGGAAGCGCAAAATCTCTTCGATATTCCGCGTCACCAGCTCCAGATCCTCGTCAGAAAACATGTGTCGTGTCGCATTCTTGTCTTTGGATAGCGTCGGTACGCCTAAGATGTCAGGGAATGTGAGCGACGAATTGGGTGAAGTGAGAGGAAGTTGCGAATGCGAAGGACTCCGAGAAGTTGAGGATAATGCGGTTGTCATAAAGGTAGCAGAAGTTGGAGAGCGAACAAAGGGAGATATCGACAAGTTCGAAGAAGAGTTGGCTATAGGTCGACAACTTAATGTTGGAAGTTGGCGAATGTAAGCCTGGCAAAACGTCAAAGTGAGCTGAGTTATTGGGCCCGGTAAACAGGATGGGTGGTACTCACACTGACCAGCTCTCGCAGGTCCATAAGATACCCCTCCTCGGTGGTCAACAATTCCGCCAAGGCATGATACCTTCGAATATCATCTTGTTTCTTGGCTTTGAACCAGCCATTTTCAGAGGCACCCGGTGCCTTCATTCGCTGCTCCAAAAACATTTCTTTAGGGCTTGCAGTCAAAGGGGTACAGCTTGCATTCTCCTCATCGTCAGAGCCGCTCTCGAGCATATGGAAAATCGGCTTGGAGGACCGGCCCGAATCAATGCCGTCTCGCAGTGAACTTTCAGATATTTGAGACGAGCGCCTCGACCGGTGCGATCTGCGACTTTTAAGCGAAGGAGAAAACGGGAGCGGAGGAGTAGGAGGAAGAGGCTTAGAAAGGGCCATAGGAGGGAGCGACACGCGCCGCATGGGAATATTATCTGTTGAGGAAAATGCGCGTGGATTTATTGAGTTAGGCAAAGAGGTTGAAGGCGGCACGGAAGATGATGCACGGCGCGCAACTGATCGATATCGAGGGGGCTTTGGAGGCGGCGTTGGAGGCGTTGAAGTCCATGTTGGAGATATCTCGTTGACCCGTACGGCTTTCTCGTCCGAAGGCGAGAATGGCGTTCGGATAACTTGGATTGAAGAATTTCGTTCGAGATGCGAGAAATCTTGTATGGCGGTCAACTTTTCCTTTGCACTCTCCTTGTCCGACATAACATAGAGGGGGGTAGTAGACATAGTGGGGGTCGTTACTGGGGAGGCGATGATAGGGGTGAGAGGTGCAAACGTGCGAGGTGAAGCAGATGACATTTGAGCGGCGTGCGGGACGCTTACACCGGTTCTCGATGAGTCTCCATGAAAGTTGACAAAGACGGTATGATCGCCCGAGAGAGCTAGTTTAGAATGAGGATCAAGGGATTTAGTAGATGCCCGGCGGTGAAGAATTGACTTGGACGAGGACGCAGCCCGAGGTGAAGTATAGGGTGAGGCGTCGTGCGCCTTTGGAGGCGTATAGGAGCTGAGGACCTCCATGCTCGGATAGCATATGGGGTCGAGCAACTGGGGCGGTGTCGGGTTGTCTCTGGCACTATGGTAAAGATAGTACGACCAGGACGGGCAGCTGGGACGATTCAAGCGGTTCTGGCAGGCAATGGCCAATAGGGTATATCACTCCCTGCCTAAAGCAGAGTACGGGTATACGATGTAGAGCTGGGAAGGTATGTCCCGCCCTATGTTGGCGCAACTTTAAACGTGCACCGAGGACGTCAACACGAACGTTGGTATGGCGCCACCGAGCGAGGCTTATGTGTTCGCGTTGCACTAGGCCGGTTAAGTACCAGGGTGCGACAAATTCGGACCACCGTGTCAACTCTAACGTCACCGTCTACTTCCGAGATCGACCGGCAGATCGTCTCGCACAATATAGTTCTTAATATACACAACTAAGGTGCCCTCTGTGCCATGCTGCACTTGCCAGCTGCTGCCATTGCGGCGATATCAGCTCCAGCTAGTCGTGCTGTAGAGATAACCCGCTATTCCCGTCGATAGATCTTCCGCCAAGCCATCGGGCGCGAAGCGTGCCAACTCAATCTGTCAACCTGCTTCTTAAGGTTTAGCTGGCTCCAAATTTCTTTATTTTTTCTCACTCCGCCAGAAGCTCGTAAGTACAGGTAAGTACTCGCGCCATCCGTAACAATGTTGCTCTCATCGTCATGTGGGCACCCACAGCTTACTACAGTTGATGCTCAACTGACGTCTTGTCATAACAGGCGCTGTCAATGCACTGCTCGCTTCGGCCACTTGAACTTTGCTAGCTCGCGGACATGAATCGGCACAGACCTGAGCGCTTCGTGTTCAAGTAACCTTCTTCCCAATCTGGGATTCGGGGAAGCGAGTAACATTTGCAAGGCCACCGTCCAAACGGTGCCTTTTTTCGATATTGTCACTAGAACATAATCCTATATGTTCATTGGATTGCTACCTTTGCACGACGTTGCGTCGTTGGTCGGTACTAACAGCGGGCATTAGGGCCCAGGGGCTTGTGACCGAACCGGAGGCATCAAATTGTTCTCGCCCATCGATAACGCTACCGATAAAGAGATCCATCACAGCCTGTCAGCAACAAGCTACATAATTAACTAGCATCAGTAAATATGGATTTACACAGACCCAAGCAATGTACCTTAATGAACCTCCAATGATACCAATAATTGCACGCAGAAAGCAGAGAACTAGAGAAAACATGAAGCGAGCTTAAGAATCAAGAGAAGTGTGGCCAGATAGCAAGCCCAGACTTATGACATAAATAATGATTCGTGATCGCGGTCCGGTACAACCCCTAAAGTGCATCAAATCGGCCAGGAACCGTACCAAAGCCTTTTGATCGAATGCAGGTAGCTAGTACAGATCAAGTTTATCGTCAGCCCGAGGGATGAACTTGAAGTTGTTCGTCTCCGAGTCCCGGCGTCGTAGCTGTTCTTTATCAAGGAATTGGCGAAGTCCAAGAACATTGGCCCCGCTGAACACCCTGAATGCTGATTGTTGGTCGGTGTCATAATTCTGCGAGACAAACATCCTAAGTGACAATAACTTCGAATCTATGAATGATGGAACTCACACTCGGTGGAGGGTCGGAAAAACGTTTGATGCCTTTCCTCTTGAACGCTGGAATTCCAGTTGCTGTCAGGTGTTGAAGTTTGTCCAGCTTCTGCAGGAGATGCTGGACTGCGAGTAAAGAGAGACGGTCGCAATATGACAGATGCAGACGCTCGAGTTTTGTCGCATGTTCAGCGAGGAAGAACACGGCATTGTCGGTGAGCTTTTGAACCCGAACAAGGCTCAGCCGCTGTAAATTCGGCAGCCCAGCTAACTCAAAAACAGCCAGGTCTGTCAAGTGCCGGCAGACTAGAAGAGACCACACATTAATAAACACACCTTGAGTACGGAAACCAGGAGCGCTTACATGCAAAGTCCGCAGACCTGAGGTTCGTGCAGGAACGGGCAAGGTTAACGACTGCGCGATCGGTGATTTTGGTAACATGGGCCAACATCAAAGTATCCAAATTATCACCAAGTCTACAAATACTGTCGAGAGCCTTGTCGGTAAGCGCCACGCATCCAGATAGGACGAGTGACTGTATTCTTGGCGCGTGTGCAACAATTCCGGCGACCGCGTCGTCGGTGATTTTCGTGCAGTATCCTAGGTCTAATATTCGCAGATTTTCAGCCGTGTGCCGAAGGATGAGTGGTGGGAGCTCCTCAAGCCAAGTAATTGGAGTTGGTGGCAGAGGTTTCTCAGTTTCCAATTCATTGGCTGGATTAACTGCAGACGGAAATGCTTTGTCCGGAAGCAACGTACAACGAGCTAGTCGCAAGGTACGCAACTTCCGAGAGAACGACCAAAGATCCCGCACAGGCACAGCTGTGAGGAGTGGTAAATCGCACAGCTCAAGCTCCACAAGACGTGAACAGGACTTCGCAATGGCGCTGACGGATGGGTCAGTGATACCGACGACGCCGTTCAGATGGATCCATTCTAGGGGTAGCGATTTCGCAGTGAGTTCTAGAATTCCTACATCAGTGACCTGTTTGCACCCTGTGAGGTCGATGCCTTGTAGAATATGGGCACTCGATGCGAGTTCGACGATTGTCCTGTCCGAGGTTTCTGGTATGCCCGACAAATCTATGGAATGTAAATGAGGGCAAGCATGAAGTATATTGGCGACGTCGAGGTCTGTGATGGATGCATCAGGTTGTTGGAGAACGAGATGTCGGGCTCGTCGGCATTCTCCTCTCGAAGTTGGGAGACGGTCGACTATCCTTTCCGCGTCCTCGACCAGCGGTGCCATTTCAAATGTATGGTCAGTAGGTAGCTTGTTAGGCGCGAATTACAGGATACGGCATAGCAGCAAAGACTGCAGGTTGGGTGAGTGATAAGAAATTGTTCCGCCAGGAACGAACACATTCCAGCCTGCAGGCCGCCGCTACAAGCGCCGAACATTCAACTCCACTTTCAAGTTGGTGTCAACCAACCATGCCTAGCTCATCAACGTCAAGCTCATCGACGTTGGTACCAACGTCTAAAAACACTCCACAATTCCAACAACCCACATCAAACTCCCGTATCCCCGTCACCCCAACCGTACTACGTTCCATCTTTTCATCCTCCCGAACACCCATCGAAGAGCGGTCCATCTCCCGCGTTGCTTTCTTCAGGTAGTGTTTGCTGCCAGTTCCAAGTTCTTCATATACTCACCGCTTGTCTTGTCGTAGATTCGCGGGGTTTTTACTGAGTTGCGTAGGCATCAGTTTGGCAGCAGCTCGCGGAAGAGGTCTCAGGAGTTTAAAATAGAGCCACCTACTCGGCGTCGTATATCACAATCTGCCGCTATCCCATGCATGGGTACACATTCTGATGGTCCACGTCCAATCGCACGTCACAGCACGCACTAGTTTCCTTAGCTCGCCACTCCTGATCTAAATTAGCGTGTAGGGCAACAGCAACCCACGATGATAAGTCAATTAAATAAGGGTCTACTTAATCCCAAAAAAGACGTGTCTATATATCGCCAAAAGATAACCTAACTTATCAAGAATCATCCTCATCTTCCTCCTGGGCCTGCACAAGTGTGCCAGGCCCGGTGCTCGATCCAGCCTCCGGCAGAGCATCAGCCGCATCCGAATCAGCGATCATCGCAGTACTAGTAATCTTCCTCTTCTTAGTAGACGTGATAGGAGGGATCGGCAATTGGGCTTTTTTATGCCTCAGAATGTCCATGATTTCTGTAAATTCAAAGGTAAGAAGATATTTGAAAAAGAGGAGGAACACGGACCGGCATGTGTCATTTCTTCGAAACCTTTGATACTTCTCTTGAGAGTCAACCAACGCCTTTGTAACGAGTGAGCACTCCAGAAATTCCATCCCGTATCAGGAAGAGTCTTCCAATCGATCTCCGTATCATCTCGCACATTCAACGAGTCGACTCTGTGAAAAAAACAGTTCAGTTCAGTTCTATGAATCCTCAATATGAGAGAGAGAAAGCAGACGCACTTGTGTACAAGGATATACGCGTCTTGCTGACTCCAACGTGGTTTCTGTCCTTCGTTCTTGATAGTCTTACTCAGCGCGTCGGTCCTACAGCCTAATGAGCACCATGCTCTCACGAGCAATACGAAGCAACCTACCACTTAATCCTACATTGCTGCCGCCCACGCCTATTACCCATCCGTTCACTGACTTTACCCCAAAAGACATCATTATCAATGTCCTTCCCTTGCTGGACAGTCATTTCGGTAACGATGCGGGTAAGCTCCTCTTCCTCTTCTTTCTTCCAGTGTCCTGCACGCCATGAAAAATAAACATAACTATCCATACGAGACTCGAAAAACACGGGTTGAGACGTACCACTGACGCGAACTTCCCGGTTCGCGAGGTGATTCCGGTATCGATCCCTGCAATCTGCAGACATCCGACCAACGCGTGCGCTGACCTTCTCCCATGCTTGGCCCAAATCTGTCACAGCTCTGTCACAACCATTAAGCCTACGATCCACCAGGTAAATAAAAATTAGAAGAAAATACGAACTGGATGAGTGACGCGTCTTCGGAAGGCACCCATTTACCCTGCTGCTTCATAGGATGATAGCTCCTGCGTACATGATGATACACAGCTATGATCGGACGCTGAGGAACGGCACTCGCTACGACAGGACAGCATTAATAAGGGTAATTTGTGAAGTAGGGAAACAGCTGACTGATCTCCGTCCAAAACGCATTATCCTTCGCTCCCTTGCTCTTCGCAAATATTAGATCGCTCATCTGTTCGGGAGTCAGGCCTTTGTGCTATATATCAACGATAATCAGCACCATTACAAAATGGGAGAAGGTTGCTAGCTTACAATCCGGAAATTCTCAATCGCTTCCTTGAGCTGGGTCTCCTCAATCGCCGAGAACTTGCCCTTCTTATAAACAAGTCCTACACCAACACATCCGATCAGCTCACTATATGACCGAATTTAACAAGCACTCACCCTGACTCTTCACCATCTCCGCCAACTTGCCCGCATTCATCCACTTATTAGCAAGCAAATACGCATGATCCACATTCTGCTCTACCGGGGCAGGCAAACTCATATCCACGCGATTGTGCGTCGGCTTTGTCTGCTTCGGCTCTCCGGAGCTAGCAGAAGTCAGGATGTCCCCTGCACTGCTGGGTACCTGATTCAGCGCGGGAGGAGGGGCAACGGCAGTGGTAGATGAAACCTGGCCACCGAGGAAGCCTGCTTGGTGTTGCTGTTGGGACTGCTTCGCATTGTTAGCATTAGCGGCCGCAGCTGCCTCTGAGAGTGTCCTGAGCACGTTGGCGATTTTACCCATGTCGAGGTCGAGCTCTTGCATGTTGCGGAGGATGTCTTCGTTTGAGCCTAAAGCTAGGTCGTTGAGGGGTACGCCCATGGGGAGTGAGAACATCGAGGGGTGCGGTTGTTGAGACGTGGGAGGGGCTTGCGACGATGTGGATGATTGTCCGCTGTACTGCGGTGAGAAATAGGAGTATGGCATTGGTGGTTGTGGATAGGGCATGTACTGGGGGGCATGAGTATATTGAGGATGGGCTTGAGAAGGACCTGGACCTGGAGCCTGGCCGGGAGGATTTGTCCCTTCCGATGCAGCTGTAACCAACGCCGATAAGAAGGCATCAGATGACGCAGGGGGGTTGGCTCCTTGCAGATCGAATGGAGCGTAGACAGTATGAGGTGGTAAACCAGCATTATTCTCTGCCCGCTGTTTGCCTTTGTCCTGCTTTTTGGACTTCTTTTTCTTCTTTGTTGGTTCAGTCAAGGTTGTCGCCTCCTCGGTGTTCGGCATCGTCTCTTCCTGCTGCTGCTGCCCTTCCTCAACAGCATTCTTCTTGCTCTTCTTCTTCTCCCTCCGTTTCTCCTTCTTCGCCTGTCTGCCTGCGTCAACCTCTACCTCAGTCTCACCCTCATCGTTTACATCCCTTGCCCGCTTTTTCTTCTTCTTAGGAGGATTTGCGGTGGCCTGGGAGAAGGCATTGTTAGCTTCGCCTATGGCGTTCTGGAGAGCGCGTTGTATGTCGGAGGTGAGGGCCATAAGAAAGAGATTTAGGGCAAGTCGGGATGTTGGTTCAGGGTGTGGTGGGAGAAAGGGAAGAGGCGGGTGGCGTCGACGTGCATCGTAGTTGCTAGTCTCCCAAAGGCAGCCACCAAGCTTCGTGTTGCATATTACGCTCATGGATACAGTCAATAATGATACAGTCAATAATGTATTTTACAGTCTCAGTCATCGTCATCAAACCACTTCTCCTGTGCTTCCCGGTCATCGTCGCTGTCCAGCTGCTCATTCCAATCCACAGAATCATAGTCAACCGACTACAGCCCAGTCAAATCAACTCCCAGTTATATAAATCAAATGATAGACTCACATCCAAAAGACCGTAGATGAACTGTTCCCTCACAAGTCTCTCAAATGATGCCTTCGCTTCTTCCGGCTTCACTTCCTCCTCCTCAGCATGAGCCATATCCTCATCCTCGCTATCGCTATCCTCCTCTGGCACAAACGCAGCCTCAGCAGCCCGTTCTCTCCTCAAAGCCCTCACCCTCTCCGCTTCCCTCTCCTCCTCATACTCTCCCAACAATATCCCAAGCTTCCCAACATGCTTCATACTCCCCTTCAAAAACCCATCATTCATAACCCAGTCCCTCTCATCCTGCCCTTCTTCCATCCCTCTCCGTTCTCGCCCCTCCCATAATGTAGGCCACTGACTGCGCGCTTCCACAAAACTTAATTCCTCCGGATTTGAGTGCGTGTATTTGAGTCGTCTGTTTCGGATAGTAGGTACTGTTGTACGTTGCTTGGGATTTGTTATTAAGGAGAATGTAAGTAAGAGGTGGGGTGGTAGTTGACGGATATGTAATTGCAGGAAGTCGATTGGGGATTCTTTTGGTGAGGGTGTGTATGTCTCTGGGAGCTGGAGATACGATAGGATAGGTGGTGAGGTGAATACCGGGGCACCACTCGACATTATGTAGTGTATTTGCTATCGAGGTCGTAGTAGAATCATGAGTAAGAGCAATTTGCGGGACGTCGATCCCGGTTTGGACAGTGGCTTCAACACCTGAACCTCAACGTACAAACCATCCTGTACAGTTACTGTATCACCAAAGCTATATATGCTGCCTTACACCCCATAATCACAAACCAGACTTATCCTGGAACAATCACCAGTCGACATCGCACAACCAAGCAACGAACTCACACACAACCTGAATCCAAATGTCCCAACCAATGCAAGTCTCCCCCTCAACTTCCCCCAAATCACCCCTCAACCCACAACCCACCATCCACAACTGCCGCTGGGACTGGTGTCGCCTCACCTTCCCCACGAACGCCCTCCTGGTCGATCATGTTATCCACGAGCACGTGCGCTCAGCCCAGCCTGTGCCGAGACGCGATTTACCGATGTTAAGGAGGGCGGAGGAGGGGGTTGGGGAGAGTTTGAGGTTTACTATGAGTAGTGAGTTTTTTTTGTTTTTTTTGTTCTGTGATTTGGGGTGCACCCCTTCATGAGGTTGTTAGATCATGGCGTTGTTAATGTCTCACGGCTTTATTTTATTTAGATAGTCTGCAAACACCATTGGCATCGGGAAGTAATGTCCGTACGTCTTCACAGACATTCCCACATCCCCCCCGTCCTTCCAAACGCGCTCGTACCGAACAGCACTCCCAGCCCGAACCATCATCTCCCACACAAACACACTCCCAATCTCAAGCAGAAGCAATAATCAAACCAACTCCATCTACACCCTCTGTTCACCAGTCGCACCCTACAAACACGAACACGAACACGAACCCATCACCACATTCCCCAGATCCCAAACCCTCTGCTGACCGAACGTCCCCATACTCACCCAAACGCAGAACCTTCGCCCAACTCTCAGAAGGTTCCCCAGATTCTTACATCGCACCAGACTCCCCACCACCTTCGCCCAGCTTCGATTCCCAGGTTGCTAATACCATACGGGCTTTGACGTCTAGATTTGGGTTCGGTGGTCGTGGTGGTCGAGACGCTTCCCCTACTGAACATCGAAACCACCTTCCGGAGAGTCCAAGCCCAAGCCCAAGCCCAAGACCGAGACCGAGGAAAGGGAAAGAGAGAGCAGTGAGCGTTTGGGGCGGATCGCCAGAGCACGAGCAGGGTCTCTCACAGATTTCGAATTCGCAGACGTCCCAAGAAAGAGTCGAGTGCGAGCTGACGCAGGAGACAGGATCGGATGTCGAGATGGATCGGGATGTCGGGGAAGGCGTCAATAAAACCTCTGGAACGGGAAGATTGACCACTCCGATTTCGACATCGGATTCGCGATTTAATGGTACTCAGAGAATAGTGGATTCGCAGTCTCTTGGTCCGGAGGGACAGGGACATGGGGACATGGAGGTGGACGCTGAGCTGGAGTGGCCGGAGGATATGCAAATACTGGATAGCGCTGTGCCCATCGCATCTGCTTCACAACCCCAAGACGACTCACAACCTCCTGGAAATTCAGATCTCTCAGCACCGTTTGTTTTAAAGACGCAAGCACCATGGTACAAGGCGCCCTCGCCCTCTTCTCTTTCAAGAACAGCCGATCAACAACAGCATACATCTCGAGCGACTACCAGTCCTGACCAAATACTCAGTCAAACCCAAAGCCAAAATCAAAGTCAAAATCAAAATCGACTCCGTGCTCGACGCAGTTTCCGCTCTGGATCATTACAAGTCATCCCAGGGCCCAAGATAAGCGGACAAGAATTGACTTCACAATCAATAGGCAATGACAGAAGTGCAAGTGGGAATGTGAGTGGAAGTTGGGGGCGCGTCGACGTAGATGGCGGTGCCGATAGGAGTTTGAGCATGAAAGCTGATGCGCTAATCTCACAGGCTATTGCTGAGTCGCAATCACAACAACTTGAATCGCAAGAGTCTCAGGGCTCGGCGAGCGAGTCGGGTGCTGGTGGGTATAAGCATTCCTATATCCAATTACAGACACAGGCGCCGTATCAGAGTCAGAGTTATAGTCAAAGTCTGTCGGAGACGAGTACGGGATGATGGCTTTGTAACTTGTGTAGATTGTTGAACTCTGGTATGGATTTTCAGTGACTTTTGGTGAGATTGCACCACCGAGATCGAATACAGCGCCTGTCTGAAATGCATTGGTGGGCCAGTGTTGATAGTCGGGCATAATGTGTCGACTCGACTTAAGTGGGAAGGACTTACTGTTGGACATCGCCCGATGGTCGAGCGCGTGGATGCTGTGGGAACCATCAATGAGAAATTTGCTAGATGGACTGCACTGAGGATGAGCGGCGAAAGAACTGCAAGTTGAAGAGGTTTAAGAATTTTCAAGTGGCTGATATGCCAACTTGAATGATCACGCGTTCCGAGTCAGAATTCACAAAGTTTAGGGCAAAAAATTAAATCCTACGCAGAAGAATGAACTGCAAATATCGTCGATGCAGATGGTTCATTCCGAGTCCGAGCCAAAGTCAGTTGTCCCGTGATACCGATTGCCAACAACAGCATCCTCTTCACTATCGAATGGGTCGGAGCTGAGACCACCCCCGCTTGGGCCAGAAGGAGTGAAGATGTGTTGTTTGTGACGTTGCATCAAGGTTCGGATTTGAGTCAAAAGAATTTAGCGGTAAGTTTCACCACTACATCCAGAAGAAGCCAAGTTGGCAGCTCCACTTGAATAAGGGTTTGGTGATGACCATCAACACGGAAATCGCTGGAACGACCTCTTAAGATATTAAGGAGCTCCCAACAGACTGGACGGGAATGCGGGGCATTCCTGAGATTGCCAAACCGTCGATATCGTGAGGAGCCTTTGCGAAGTAGGGTTCTTCTTCAAGGGGTTTTGCGGTGCGGAAATTTGCTGCAGCGGTAAAGGCTGAGGGCATAGCCTCGCCCTGGTCGTTTTGACCTGTTCCGGTTGGCCCACCCTGCTTCAGAGGGCTCCCAGACTGTCTGGTACTCATTATATCGACTTGGTAGGTCGAGGAAACGTGTGGTCTGTGGGCCGCGATAACCTCGGAGTCGCGCAAGAGGATTATATTTCAGCAAAGAATACTGTGAAGACTCGACATCTGGCTGTGGTTGCTGGCTGGAAGAATTCCAGTGCAAGATCGGGTGGAATTGATGGTTGAGAGCAAGATAGGGAGCCTTCAAACGGAGTGAAACCGCTTGCGCGCATTTTCTAACTCATTTCCTATGGGTGTGCTTTCCTCTTCCTGCGTTGAATCACCGAGCAGGATTAATATTACAAGTGGCCACAGAAAAAGTCAGGTAAATTGACAAACATACTTGAATTTGAACCCATCAACAAACTCGATCGGTCCCAGTGGAAGATATGAACTTCAGGTATTATACTCGGACTAGCTTTTTCGCCAGTGTTGGACCAGCGATGAGTCGGAGATGGTGGCAAGTGGGTTAAGGTGTTTAACGCATCACAGAGTCTGGCACTGAGCCTCCTCCTCGCCAGGAGCTAAGTTCAACGTCCCTAATCCGGCTATTATATCATGATGGATCGTTCCTCTGTTCCACCACCGGCCATTACTTATTTTACGCAGGTTTGACCCATCTGAACCTGAATTATAGACAAACCTCTCGGTTGATAATGTCAGAAGCACATGGTCAAGCTACATCTTCCAAAGAGTCCAAGGAAGATCTGAGCAAGGCGCTCACACAACCTCTCCCCAAGGACCTTTTACTCGTTGTATTTATTCATGGGTAAGTATGATTTCGTCGCACACGCAAGCTCTCTAAAGCCTTTTGTACATTTAAGATTTAAAGGGACAGATTCAACATTCGTCAATTTCCCTGCTAGACTTCAGCATGTGCTGTCAGAGACGGTGGACAACGTCGTCGCGGAATGTATTGTCTTTCCTTCATATGAGACTAAAGGAGAATTGGTGTGTCTATGCTTTCTCTATATCTATATTTTGGAGATGGTGGAATGACATATTTTAGAACGAAGCTGTTGAGCGATTTGTGGATTGGCTAACAACTCTAACAATTGAGAGAGAGGTGGCGAATGGTACGGGGGGAGGGGCGGGGAAAGCAAAGATTGTACTATGTGGGCATAGGTCAGCACCTTTCGTACAATCCAAGATATATTCATTAACCGTATTGTATTTTGAAGTATGGGTGGTTTACTCGCGGTCGATGCGCTTCTTGCGATTGCTAATTCCCGGCCCGATAAAGAAGCTCCTCTCTGGCCAAGAATAATAGCATGCATAGCATTCGATACACCGGTGGGAATGATACTTTTTTCGTATCGCACCAGCCAGATATCTCATACCCGAACTACAGTACTTCGGACTGCACCCATTTGTATTCAAGAACAGTGCCACCAAAGCAGCTGAATATGCCAATGCGGCACATTCGGTTGCAACCGGCATTTTCGGTGGTCTCGCGGGTTGGGGGGCCAAGAAGGCTATGTCATCACCCGCAAATCCGCCAGCAGGATTAATAACTGCCCCGCCCACAAGTCCCGAGGGTACCCGCAATTGGGGCAAATGGGCTTCATATGGTGGCGCAGTGTTAGCTGCAGGCGCCGCGGCTGGCACTGCTTATTATAAGCGAGACGACCTTGCTCTGGGGTATGGCTGGGCGACGGATCATATGAAGTATATCGGGAACTTATGGGATCAAGATTCCATGCGAAGACGGGTCGAAAGTGTCATCGATCTCGACCAAGATATGGGGGTTGTATTCCGAACGTACGTCTTTCGAAGCTTGTGTAATAGTTCGTGTCTTATTTCCGTGCTTTGGCAGATTTTACAGTGTGATCCCTCCTACACCTCTGATCCATGAATCATTGCGAACGTTTATAATTTTACCACCAGAGGACTCCAAATCATTCTTGCACTTCTCCCCAGCATCGAATGCCCTAGCACCAGATGAACTACAGGCACACACGGGGATGTTCTCTGCTAAGTCAAATGATGGATATTACGCGCTGGGATTAGAAACCAGCAAGATAATTCGAGAAGCCGTAAACATTGGAAGAGGGTTGGTGCAAGATGATGAGAGGGAAGCCGCTTCAGAGGCAGCGGCTGAAGGTGCGATGGGTGACAAGATCGAGACAGATGGTCAGAAGACGTCGAAAGTCTCCGAGGATGCGAAGGAGTGGATGGAGCAAGGAAGCGAGAAAGTTCAGGATTCGTGAATGACACTGGAATCAGGCTGGTTGTATTTTGTACGTTATGATTATATGTATTTGCACATTTGGGGCTATGGTTGCAGTGGTAACTTCATTGCATATGCATCCTCACCATCAGCATCTGTCTTAGCGTGAGTTCGAGTAATGATGGAATTTGATACCATTACGCACAATACTTTTTTTCGATTCCATTATTTGTGAAGCCAAGGGTGTCTCGATACAGCCCAAGAGCAGCACGGTTCGATTTCCTGACATGTAAGGATACATAGGATGCACGATAGATGGTAGCCATCGCCTCTTCTGTTCGCCAGAATTAGGATGTTGGCACACATGGAGTCAAGCGTACGTACGAGATTGGATCATCAGTTTCTTGGCCAGGCCTAACCGCCGGTATGATCGTAATACAGATATCGAAGTGACGTGCCCGTGAGGCGGGTCATCAGGCCCAATCTCCTCTTCCCTGTGTGAATCGTCTACAGGAGTCCTACCGATGTGCACGACAAGATCATATACCCACATTTTTCCAAGGATGTAACCGACTATACGACCTTTGTGGTCTTCTGCGACGTATGACAACGAAGGCCACGTCAAGATGTGATACAGATCTGCCTCAAAAGTGATACCTTAGCACTTAGAACTTGTCGGTGTAAGGCAAAGGTCTGGCACTCGCAATATTTCATTGTATAATTCTCTGGTAAATTCTGCAGGTTGCAAGCCTGCATACCAGACAGATCATCAACCTGTAAAGACAAATGATTGTGATAGCATCTCTAGGAGAGGTTATATAATGTCACATACTTACTCGAGCTGGCCGTACATTCATAGTAAGATCATTCAGGTACCGGTAGCAATTTGAAATTCGTGGGTCAAGGACATCGAGTCGACCACAAGTGCAAACAAACCTATGTCGTTAGATTTCTTGATGATTTTCATAAAGACATATTCATATCTACTTCATGTAACAAATAACAAATATGCCCATAGATTCTGATACAGCTACCTTGAACCGCCCATCATCCTCATCCGATCTGGGTGCATCCCACCTGGCCCAGTATTTGGTGGCGGACCTTGCGACTGAGGTGGGGGTGGTCCATTGAAATTTGGAGGGGATCCCTGGCCCGGTGGGCCTTGGCCTGGTGGAGGGAAGTTACCAGGGAAAGGAGGGAGATTGCCATTTTGGGGACCGTTGGGGGGAAATGGAAGTGGACCTTGAAGTATCAATATTGATTAGTATCTGCAGCTAAAACATAAAAACAAGAAAAAGTTCGAGCGAAAACATTCGAAGACAAGTGGTGTCCCTCAATCTTAGACTGCTTGATCGTAAATTCATCTAACACCACAAGAAAAAACGAACATAAAATGAGATATCCTTACCACCAGGGAAACCGCCGGGGGGAGGTCCCATACCATTAGGCGGGAATGGAGGCGCACCTGGACCAGGAGGGAAAGGCGGTCGGGCTTATCACACGGTTTAGAAATCAGCAGTGCGCAATGTCATCAGAACATATAGTCTACTCACCAAATCCACCCGGCGGCGGTGGCCCTCCGAATCCCATTGGCGGTGGGGGTCCAAACGGAGGTGGTCCGAAACCCCCTCCCGGAGGTCCTGGTGGGAACCCTCCACCGAAGGCACCCGCAAAACCTCCTGGAGGTGGTCCGCCTCCTGATTCATAAGCCGAAGTGATTTGGTCGATTATACTTTGCGCCTTGTCGTGACCGAGAGCTGTGAAGAACGATTGTGTTAGCGAGTTGTATTAGTAAGGGAACACAAGAAGAACATACATGCATAGTAGTCCCGTACATTCGCGAGGTGATTACGGCCGCTGTTGTGGGCTTTGCGTACTGGGAGAAAGGCGTGGTTAATGAGTGCAGATACAATTAGATGCTCGACTCACCCGAAGTAGAGTCGTGAGTTAGAAAGACATCACAGTAATCACAGTAGTGTTTCTAGTAATGAGAAGCATCAGTGAATTCCTGTCCAATCATCCAGAGAGAGAATAACATACAGGCATCACCGAATTTTGGTTGACCGTTCAGAGGAAACCTGAAGACCGGAGCTTGAAATGGTAAACTCCTCATTTCCTGTTTTTGCCACCCGCGATCTTGTTCTATGGACCCCTCGTCAAGTATCCAGGAACCGTTCGATCTCATACGACTTTCCCTGTCCGAGCGCGTGTTCGTAAAACTCAGAGGAGACCGTGAGCTCACCGGGGTCTTACATGTGCGTTCTAATTATTGTGCAGAGTTATAAGGAGTGCTAATACACCGCCATATATTGGTTGATTCAAACAGGCTTATGATGGCCATATGAATCTGATTCTAAGTGATGTAGAAGAGACTATCATGATTGTGGATGTTGCTGAAGGTGCACCAGAGGGACAAGGTACCGTTAATGTGTGTTCATTTTAATGATTGATAACTCTCCGACTAGAAACCAACTAACCCGCGTGTTCTCAAGGTCGCAAAAAGAAAAATGGAGATGTTATTTGTTAGAGGAGATGGTGTAATTTTGGTGAGTTTTTTTATGTTTATTACTGTCCATGCATTGGGGATGTCGAACTTGATGCAGTATCATATGACTAGGTATCCCCGCCATCGAGAACATGAATTTGTCATTCTCGCAGATCGAAAAGTTGTGTTCGTATTGCCGCACCCGTGCTGCCAATATATTTTTCGGCAAAAGCTTGACAGTCGTGGACGCGGCGCAGAATCGGCACACGATTGCCATCAAACGAGATTCCTTTGAGTCTTCAAGCTACACATATTAATGGAATCTCTTTCCATGCGTAAGTTATTAGTAATCTACAACAGCAAGCGTGACTATATGGCCGTGCAACGACCCTTAACATTCCCCCTTCCCTCGATTATAACCTAGTATCTCGATCTCAAAAGCACGCCTTAAAACCCTGCTACACCCACCATCCCCGAAGCCCGTCGCCCGGCACTACTCTCGACCCCATCTTCCACTGTCCCACCAGCTGCTGTCCACTGTGGTGTCGTGGTGCCCGAAGAGTGCTCAGTCAAAGGTATTGGAATTGATTGGGACTCCAAAGGTTCATTCATATTATCATCTGTTTCTGGCGCAACTTCTCCAGCGGGCCAGGTCTCTGGGTCTCGTATCCATCCGGCGTGCAAGATCTTAATCTACCAATAACGCATGCTAGGTAAGTCAAAGCATGTCGGACCGAGCATGATTGCATACCACGAGGTTCATGGGCAGCCGTCGTTTGAGTCGTCCGCCGGCAACGAGGCCTTTCCAGACCTTCTCCACACCACTTTTCCATACCTCTTCACTTTCCACAGCTCCAGGCATGCTCAGGAGATGCTCCAGTCTTTGGCGCGATGTGGATGGTACAGGGGGTAAAGGTGCCTCGGGTACCGGTGCGAGCCAGAGTGCCCTGCGGGCGGTGTAGTGTGCTGGACCGGGGGGCGGCAGGGCGATAGTAGACAGGGTATCTTCAAATGCCGGCTTGGTAGAGACTGGGGCAAGTGGAGGGGGTGTGCAGCATTGGGGTGAATGAGAAACTTGGGTAATAGATGACTGGCTAAGATCTGAGTTGAATACTGGCGCAACGTTGATTACAGATGCGTTTGACAATGTGATGTTATTGACTGACTGCAAATCTGCTGGTATCATCAAGTCTGAGCGAGACTCGGCAAGATCGAGGAGCAGGGCTGAAGTAAGGCTGTGCCACCGACCTCAGAGTGCCAACCTGAACCTGTTCTTGTTTTGTTCTCCTTGTACCCTGCCATGATATACAAACATCATTCCCCTGCACAGTCTACCACTTCTCTCTCCGATAACGATGACGACGACGTCAACAAGTCTGTCTTTTTCAACTCAGAGACCCTTGTGGTCTCACCCGCCCAATGGTCCTCTCGACTTCGTCATTTTCCGACCACTCGCCCAACCTCGCACTCCCCAATGTCCCATCTGCCTCCCGAGATTTTAATACACGTCCTGAGACACCTTCACTCCCCTCGCGATCTCTACAATGCCCTCCGTGTCTCTCGCTCCTGGTGCGAATGCTCCGTAGAGCTCTTGTGGCATCGCCCCAGCTTGTCCAAGGTTCCTACCTTGGTGAAAATGATGCAGATTCTCAGCCGCCCGGATCAGACATTCACCTACGCTCGCTTTATTCGCCGACTGAACTTTCTTTTCCTCGGGGGCGAACTCACTGATTCACTATTCTCTAGGCTGGCACAGTGCGATAGGCTAGAACGCCTAACCCTGGTCAACTGTGCAGCCATCTCCGACGAACCATTGGCCCGTGTTCTTCCATGTTTACCCAACCTTGTTGCGATCGACCTCACAGGTGTGGTCGAATGCACAGATAAGGCTATCGTCGGTCTGGCATCTGCTGCAAAACGACTGCAGGGCATCAATCTGGGTGGGTGCAGGAAGGTTTCGGATAGAGGTATATTGGCTTTAGCCAATAGATGTCCACTTCTCCGGCGTGTTAAACTCAGCGGTGTGGAACTAATCACCGATGACTCTGTATCAGCACTCGCCCAATCATGTCCATTACTCCTCGAGATCGACCTTAATCTCTGTAAACGCATCACCGACAAATCCGTGCGCGACATATGGCTTTATTCGACCCACATGCGTGAAATGCGGCTGGCACAGTGCACCGAGTTGACTGATGCGGCATTCCCTGCGCCACCTCGACCAGACGCGCCCACACCTCCTGCTAACAACCCCTTCCCTGCATCTACAGCAATGTTGACTGATGAACTTCCACCACTTGTCCTTACTCGGCCATTCGACCATCTTCGCATGCTAGATTTGACAGCATGTTCGTTAATCACGGACGATGCTGTCGAGGGTATCGTCGCACATGCACCAAAAATACGCAACCTCGTGTTCTCCAAATGCACGAAGTTAACAGACAGGACAGTTGAGAATATTTGTAGACTGGGAAAACATCTGCATTATCTACATCTTGGCCATACGGCCCAAATCACCGATCGCTCGGTCAGGACTTTGGCTCGATGTTGCACGCGATTAAGATACGTCGACTTTGCCAGTGCGTTGCATCTTTCAATTATGCTGGCCCTTGCATACTAAAGACGCGCTCCAGATTGTGTACTTCTGACTGATATGTCCGTATTCGAGCTCTCCAGTTTGCCTAAACTACGCCGCATTGGACTTGTGCGAGTCAACAACCTCACGGATGAGGCCATCTACTCGCTTGCCGATCGTCATGCCACTCTTGAACGCATCCATTTGTCAT
The DNA here is from genome assembly GCA_000827315.1 of Piloderma croceum F 1598. Taxonomy (NCBI): domain Eukaryota; kingdom Fungi; phylum Basidiomycota; class Agaricomycetes; order Atheliales; family Atheliaceae; genus Piloderma; species Piloderma croceum. The sequence goes on from KN832972.1 coordinate 737,595, forward strand.
ACTGTGACCAGATTTCCGTCATGGCCATCCACTTCCTTCTAGACAAGCTGCATAAGCTGACACACTTGAGTCTTACTGGCGTAACTGCGTTCCGTAAGCCGGAGTTGCAGCAGTTCTGCCGACAGCCGCCACAGGTATACTCTTCCTAGTTCTTCTCGATCATAACATCCTCTAACGAAGGGTTGAATAGGAGTTCAACACGAGTCAGCGAAATGCATTTTGCGTTTATTCAGGAAAAGGTGTATCGGAGCTGAGGTCATTTCTGACTGAACTTTTCAACACGATGACGGAGGACATGAACCAGGACGACGATACAGAGTACGACGAAGAATATGAGGATATTGCTGAAACCACTCCGGAAGTCGAGATGGAGACGGGCAACGAGGGCGATGATGAGGAGTACGACCGCAGCCAAGCCAATGTCAACCATTCTCACCCGCATTCGACCCCAAATTCGATTGGCTTTCATCATCGCTCTGCCCATGGTATGATGAACATGTCACATCAGCCAGAGGCGGTGATAGAACGCGACCGTACTATCCGAGCGCCGTCGCAAGTATCAACCGTAGTCTCTTCGGACCCGCGTCCTCTGAATGGTCGAGTCAATGGTCAAACAACTGCTGGGCCAGGCTCTAGCTCTTCTCGCAAGACGACCATGCGAGCTTTCGGTCAGCAACCAGTCGTTGAGATATCTACTTCGCCTACTCCCAGCGATGTTCCCTCTACTCGCAGTGCAGGCACCAGTCAATCGAATGGTGCATTTTTTCGGACTTATCAAGAAGCAGCATCATCTTCACGAAGTAATGGAGCTCAAACGCCTGACCTGATTTTTGCAGAGATTGGTCACGGCAGGGGTGCAAACAACATTGCTAGTCAGCACATGAACTCGTTGACGCAAGGTCAGGCCCGACGTGGTATAGACACCTCGCCACCATTCAATGCAACTGCTGGCCACAGCACACCGCAGGCGGTACACTCGTCAGGCTCCCAAATCGACATCCGAAATAGTCTTGGGCACGATCGGGCACAAGTCTTAAACGACTCATCAAATTCGTACCGTAGGAGCTCTGATGCGCTCGTCTCTTGGCCTCATGTCCAACGCGAACATGTGTCTCCCTCTCCCTCGTCTTCACCCACGACAAGGGAACTTCACGAATCTGTTCAATCCATATCGTCCCAAGATAATCGAGACGTCACGGAGGGGAGAGGAAGAAGAGTGAAACGTAGTCTGCGGAACACGATTAGCGCTGCCGAGAACTATGCAAGCTCATTCTTGTTCGGACGAGGGGGGAGCAATGGGACGCCCGAAGGAAATGTGGGCTGGAGTGCTAGTGGAATGGACAATGGATCTCAGGGGCACTGAGAGTCTGATGTAATGCATTGTATTTATATTTTCATTCATTCTCTTTCCCAACCGCGCTTGTGTTTCCAGTATAGGTCCCTCTGTTGTTTTCTTGTTGTAGTCCAGCATTGATTATTTTATACCTGTTACCCGAACTAGATCTGTAATACAAACTTGTTGTTTGCCATCCAGTCATCCGCTTCCTGGGTATTTGCGGAGTGACACTGGGAAGGGCCGGCTACATCAATTATCACAGATCTCCTATCCAAGGCGCCGAAATACGTACAAAGGTCAGATCCTGGTCGATGGATACTGTTAATCCCCTTCAAGGAACAGGACGCCGCGTGATTGGGGAAATGATGCTGAAGAAGGAGAGGCGTGCCCACAGCATGGACGCGATCTTGTGGCACGTGCTCACTTCCCCGAGTTCCCTTCCATTCCCCAAATCCAACCTGCGCTGACCAGCCTGCATTGTTTATCCTCTTGTGACACTCTGAATGCTGTTTCTGTAGTTCAGGACAGTTGGAACCCGAGGTTTCGTGCTTTCGTTTGGCTGGAATCACTCGGTCACATATTGACATCACCTCGATGTCTTCAACCAATCTTCTGACCGATTTAACGACAGGGCCTGACGTTCCGTGCACTGAACTCTCGGAAAAGCATGCAAAAATGCAGAGGCCTTGACTTTGCTCCTGTACCCTATGACCAGGTTTAGCCGGCATCACAATCACTCCAATTAGTAGCACCAAACTACATCTTCACCCAATCACGGCGTGTTTTTGACGTTCGAACGCCTGCATTTTACATTCCTGTCAATAAACTTCATTCGTGTTTACGTTTTAAATCTTTATCCGGGACGCAGAAATGCACAAAGGGCATGTATCAATTAATGTACACGTGCTGACTCCTGCACTCTGGAGTGCTGAATACTAGCTCCCAGCGAACATGCAAATCAAAGGCTGATGTCTGCCATCCAACACGCTGCGCTGTGTTTATTTGCCTTAAATATCGCAGGCATCCTCTCCCCAGGAACGTACTACTTTCTGCCTTCAAGTGACCAATTGAATTGATCGCACTAAACCACACAAATCGTAATGGAAAGCCGAACTGATTCGCATACTGATACCATGGAGCGACGGGGTGCTATGTAGGTTACCTTTGCATATACAGAGATGTTTGACTGACTAGCTGCCGTAGTGATCTTCATTTGAATCATCTAATTCGTTGGTATCCCTTGATGCTTCTGAGAAATATCACTATCTTATGAACTTACAGAGGAAATTTCTGGTCTTCTGACGAACGAATCATTATATTGCCAACGTATTGAAGAACTTTCGACCGATTTACAAGGTGAGCCCGGCACGAGACATCCATGAGCGGACAGACAGTTCACATCAATATGATATCAAGCTTTTAAAGCAGCGTACACATCTTCTGAGAAATCGAAGCGCGAAGTCGAGGACAAATTACAGAAACTTCAACAAGAATTTGAAAAGGACAAGCACGACCTCGAGAATCAGATTGCGACCCTTAAAGTAAGTTGTAATCATTTTTCTCTGCTGACCTTCTGTCACTCATAGTTTTGTCAGGGATCCGAGCGCCGGGTAATTTGCCTGGTGGATGGTGACGGTAAGTTTTTTTCTTGTCTCATCAAGCTGACCAGGTCTTACTCTTGTGCCACATAGGCGCTATCTTCTCACCAGATCTCCTTGCTAAAGGTCAAGAAGGCGGACTCGCAGCTGCAAAGATGTTAGCTGAGTCTGTTCGTCAAGACTTCTCGTCAAAATACCAACTCGACCAGTTTCACCTCTGGGTGTACGTGTTTTATAATAAACGCGGACTGGTTGACGCTATTGGACGGGCTGGCCTCTCAGCTGCCAAGCAAAAGTTCGAGGACTTTGTTTTTGGATTCAACCAAGCGGCAGAACGGTTTGTCATGGTCGATGTTGGCAGCGGGAAGGAGGCTGCAGATGCGAAAATCAAAGTTATTCTAGAGGATAACATCCGATTGCCGCAAACAAACAAGATATTGTTTGGCGGTCAGCTGTTGTGCAATACTCTGTTCATGGCTTTCGTTGACGTCTTATTGGCAGGTTGCCACGACAATGGCTATACTACAAGTCTTCGTTCCCTCATCACGGCAGGTTTCCAAAATAAATTGGTCCTTTTACGGGGGTACACGGAGTCGGCCACTGGAATCGACGAACTCGGACTCCCGTCTATGACTATTCCGCAACTCTTTATCCCAGATAAACTCAACACTTCGCACGGTCCTCTTTCTAGCCTCAAGCCTGTGCGCTCACGCTCGGCTTCTGTCGCGGACAGTTTTCCGCAGGTCCCTCGCACAATCACGCCATTACCATCCTCCTCTCTTCAGTCTTCATGCACTCTCGTCGAGGATTCACAGTCCACTATTCCACTTAGATCAAGTCCAGAGCAAGAGTTGGACCCTTTGCCTTTTGCCACCGAAACTGTCGCTCCACCTACCGGTCCACAGAGCTACAAATCTGCGCTGCAGGCAGTGCAACAAGTTCAAACCCGAGCTAGTACACCCGAACTTGATGCTGCCGGCAGCAGTGCGTCGAGTGATACGAGCTACGAGCTCCTAACTGATCCTCGTGGTTCGCCTTCGCCATCGAGAGCCAGACACGTCAACCCGAATATTGTTGAGTGCTCCCAGCTATCTCGACGCTTGTGCGTACTGACATATTTACTTGTGTCGCAGCCACTTTCAAAGCATAAACCTCCCCCTTGCACATTATTTTATCTGGCCAACTGCAAGCACGGCATCGATTGTAAATATGGCCATGACTACATCCTTGAAGACGACCACTACGAGACCATCAGGGAGAACGCCAAAAAGGCGCCTTGTCCCGCGAAGAATAGAAGTTCGTCGCTTCCTTTTACACCGTTTCAACTATTAACTCACCTTTACAGACGAAATATGCACCTTTGGCGACAGCTGCTGCTATGGCCACGTATGTCCCTTGACGACCAAATGCCACTTCAATGCACAAGGTAGATGTAAATTCCGGGGCACAGGGATGCACAAAGAAACCTCTACTATGATGATATGATATGATAAAATTTCCGAGCTAGTCAGGCAGGCGAATCCGGTTTGACCCACACCTTAATTCGAGTTTCGTATGCATCTGGAATGCAAATGTACCCGAATACTGACGCTCGTTACATATGTCTTGCAATTGGCAATTGATATTCCCTACTTAGAAGTCCGATCTCTGTCGGAGCCTGAACCAAAAGGCCGCGACAACACTATCGCCACTCTAATTCGGCAGCCTCCTTCAACGCCTCAACGAAGGCTTTTGCTTTCGTCACCATGAAAACACTGATGGAACATTCTGACAACGCTGTGTTCATTCGACAGCCGGAATTAATCGATTCCGTGCGAGTTAGAAGCCTTCCCAATTTGACGTCGACCTTTCGGATTGCGTACCTGCCATACTCAGAACATAGTCACCGATGAATCTAGCCCGTGGAACCGATGAACGCAGGAAACATCGTGTCTTCTTGCCTTAAATCCTTCCTCAGATCCTCTTAGTCCTTCGTTCTTTCCTTATCGTTAACCACGAATCCGAAACTTATTGTAGCTGCTCGTCATGTCGTCGCCACCGGCGGCGGAGGCTAATCAGCAGCATTGGTGAGCGATCTTCGCTGGAATAGATGATACTGCACAAGTAATTGATTATAATGCAGGGACGAGACATTAACTAGGCTCCTGAGTACGCATCGGACTATCCTGCTCCAGAATCATTTCTGAAAATTCTCTTTTCAGACCTTTCCTCGACGACAGTCAAGCGAAATTTGGAATTGGAGACCAGGGTTGCCGAACTCGAAGTTGAACTCTCGGTCTGGAAGCAAGCGCATGCAACTGCGCTCGATGCCTCCGAGCGTCAAGTCAACGCGCATAATGTGCAACTCTCTACACTTAATAGACAGATATCGTCACTCGAATCATTCAAGGTGCGCCATTATCACGATCGATCTTGTGTCTCGGCTGTAGCCGTAATCCCAGACACAAAACCCTCTTATTCTCTGCATCCTCGACGGTGACGCCTACATATTCACTGAAGCCCTCCTTAAAATGGGCCAACAAGGCGGTCGACAAGCTGCACAGCAAATCACGAAAGGTATCGCGGAGTATCTCTCCAAAGAAGATATCCACGTATTCGGGCGGGGCCTATCATTCTGGGTCACAGTATATTTTAATAAATTAGGCCTTTTGAACACGCTTCTGGGTCACGACAAATGCACCACAGAAGAATTCGAATCGTTTTGCATTGGCTTTACCCAGGCTAGCCCTCGGTTCTTATTAATCGACGTTGGCCATGGCACAGATGGTGTCAACTTAAAAATGCGAGGTATGGCGAAAATCTTCTCCCTAGCGAAGCTGCGCTGAACCCACATATTCAGAATACCTACAGACTTACTCTCGCTTTCCCCAGACATTGCGTGTATTCTTCGGTGGTATGGCTACACTCTTTCGTTTTTTTTGTTTTGTTACTCAGCTTTGTTCCATAGGCGGTCACGATGGTGAATATTCATCCACATTGACTGCACTCGAGAAAGAGCAGTTCCTCGGTAAACTTGTGACACTGGAAAGACATGACGATAAGCCCAGTGAATTACGCAAGCTTTGTCTCCCCTCATTAAAGTTGGAAGGCTTGTTCGCCACGCAGAATTTACCCACCCTACCGAAAAGACTAACACCACTGACCATGCCGGGTTGCAACTCGGTGACCACGAACGGAGGGCTCATGAGCCCTCGCTCCCCTTCGAACAGCTCATCGAGCAGCGAAAAAAGGTCTATCGACCCGTCATTAGTGAGAGATCCCCAACTTTTGAGATTCAAATGCTCATCGCTGCGTCTAGCCGCTTCATAAGCAGAACCCTCCACCATGTAATGAATATTATCTCATGTCCTGCTTTAAGGGAGTACGTACATCTATTTCTCTAAGGCATGGCGAGTACTGATGTTGCGACAATATAGTCGACGTGCAAATATTCGCACAAATATGAGTTGACTCCCGAGCAACGCGCGGTTTTGGCAAATAATGCGAAGAAGGCGCCGTGCAACTTTCTCAAAAACGGTGAATATCTGTCGTCCCGGCAAGGGCATCGTATTCTCATTTGTGATTCTACAGGTCTGCAATGTCCCTATGGGGAGAGATGTTGCTGGGGCCACGCGTGTCCCAATGGTCCAAAATGTTTCCGTGAGCACTTTGTTCAGCCTTCTCCTTGCCTGATAATTGACTTCTGAGTCTGTAGACCTCAGCAAAGGCAAATGCTGGTTTAAAGGAGGTGAGCTGCTGTTATCTACAGCCTCGTTCTTTCGACCGCCTTCCTCATGGGGTGTCACCTCAACCTAGATGCCATGCACCCGGTGATGCAGAAGGACTCGCAATCACCTTAAACTTATCATCATCCCCGATACTATTTAGTGGTGGAATTGCAGGTACTTGGCTTCGTTAGTGTTTCTCCATAGCCTCGTCTTCTAGCTTTATGTTCTAAGTTCTGATCCCGATCATGGTGGCCCTCCCGAGGGTCTTATTCACCCTTTTCTTGTCAAGCACATTGATATTGCTATCCATTCAGATGTAACACTACCCTTACACGTTGAGCAATTATTTGTTTTAGTTTTTGTGAAGGATTGAGCCAAACTTTGGGGTCACCCAAATCTGGCAGTATTCTTATTATACCACGTGCGATATCGATCAATCGTGGGCGCTCAGAAACACAACCGCTGTTGACCTCCTTGCTATCTAACCACAATCGTTGTACACCGATTTGACCAACATGTCTGCGGTTAGTGTCATTCGATAACACACTTCTTCTATATCTAAACGCCCAATGGTCAGCATGACGATCAAGACGATCTGAAAGCTTCCACCACGCCTGGTATGTAATAGTCTCCATCTCCCGTGGTTACAATATATCCACCAGATACCGCAGGTTACAAACCCGGTGCTGCCAAGAGTGCTGCAGACTATGCTAAAGTAACTAGTTCTTGTTCGATCTCCTAGTCAAGGCTACAAAACCTCTGCAGTTAGATGCCGAAGATGAGAGTCTGACGCGTTGGAAAGCCAGTCTTGGATTAAATGGTGCCATCAGTGCCGACACTAGTGGTCCAAAGGTTTGCTTTATTGATGCTTTAGGAACATTGCATGATTGACCGTCACGGCAATCAGGTTACAGTGCTTTGCCTTGAACTTACATCTCCAACGCTCCCACCTGGCAAGAAACTGATTTTTGATCTCACAACCAACCAAAAGAACCAGGACAAAAAGGATTTGTTCACCATCAAGGAAGGAGTGGAATACAGGTTTGCATAAATTTTACATATATGTTTAGTAAAGAGGTCAATCTCGTCGCCCGCAGCGTCACTATCAAATTTAAAGTCAATCACTCTATCATATCGGTATGATTGTCCATCCGACTACCAACCGACCCAACATCTTCTAATCGACCAAATTTTTCAGGGCTGCCGATATGTGCAAGTGGTGAAGCGTGGCGGACTGAAAGGTACTTCAGACCAACCACCTCGACCGTAGTAGCTGTCATTCACAATCTTATCAGTCGACAAGCTGGAACAAATGCTCGGAAGTTACGGGCCTTCTCCGGATGGCAAACCTTACACGAAAGCGTTTGATCCAGAGGAGAGCCCGTCTGGTATGCTTGCTCGTTCGGGCAAATACGAGGTCACGAGCCGCGTACTAGACGACGATGGTGATGTATATGCTGGTATGTTTCAAGCATACTATGACGATGATGAATTCCTCTGAAACTGTCCTTCCTCAGAGTGGAAGTGGTATTTCCAACTGGCGAAAGAGTGGTAAACGCTCTTCGCATCGTCCTATCATGGGCTGTTCAGCCCATAGCTTATCTATGTACCATTGGAGTATTTGTCAAACCAAATGTAGTTGTGGATTTATACCAGAAATTCGATAACTAGTGTAAACAGGCAGTGGCTGTTCAACTAGTACTACATCATAATTTGGCCATGAACCAGTTCCGCAATGTGCAGACCTGGACGCGTTTCGGACATTTGCTGCGCAAGCAGCACATTCCAGCGTATCCTAGGCACTCGTTCTTCTGTTCGCGACGGACAGCTGATGAACATTTTGTACCTTTGAAGCCTTTGTATCGTGCTGCGTCGAGCCGGTCCACAAGAATCTTACCTTCCGAACCATGGATAGAACGTCTGCCTTCCAATGCGCGACCATATCTTTACCTCACGCGAATTGATAAACCAATTGGAACTTTGCTGCTATTCTATCCATGCGGTGCGTCGCTTGCAACGTCCATAGCCTCCTAGCCTACTGAAAGCTGTTCTGTCAGCATGGTCAATTACCATGGCCTCATATGCATTACAACTCCCGTATACAACTCCTTTAACCTACATCAGTCTTTTTGGGATTGGGGCCCTCGTCATGCGTGGTGCTGGATGCACCATAAATGATCTTTGGGATAGAAATCTCGATAAAGCTGTCGGTGAGTGACGCGTCATCCTCGCGTTGTATTCATATTTTGAAGGTTTACTGTTTGGAAAGCAAGGACGAAAGATCGACCATTAGCTAGGGGCGACATAAGTACTGCACAAGCCGTGACATTCCTTGGAATACAGCTAGCTGTTGGCCTCGGGGTGTTGTTACAACTGAATTGGTACAGGTATGTAACCTCAAACACAAGGTATACAGTTGCTGATACTTCTCACAGTATTCTACTGGGAGCTTCATCATTGTCAGTCGTAACAATATATCCTTTCATGAAAAGGATAACTCATTGGCCACAGGCCGTCCTTGGTGGGTAGTGAATGCGTCGATTGAGACCTAAATTTATTTTTGTCATTAATCAGGTCTTGCATTCAATTGGGGAGCGCTCTTAGGTTGGTCCGCAGTTGCAGGCGAGGTCAACTGGCAAGTCTGTGTTCCTCTATACGCAGGCGGAGTTTGCTGGACGCTCGTATACGATAGTATCTATGCCCATCAGGTTCCTTTCTAAGTTGCTTTTTCATCATATATTTCCTAATACGCATCGATGTTCTTCACCAGGATAAACTAGATGACGTCCATGCTGGGATTCGCTCTACGGCGCTCCTCTTCGGGGCACACTCGCGCCCCATATTATCTGCCCTTTCCCTATCAACTATTTCCCTGATCACTTATGCCGGGTGCCTCAACGCCCACGGTGCCCCGTTTTTTGTGGGTATTGGACTCGCTACGGCTCAGCTCGCGCGGATCCTGTACCAGACAGATTTTGATAGTCGTGCGAGCTGTTGGAGAGGCTTCGTCGGATGTGGTTGGGCTGGGTTTTGGATATGGATGGGCGCATTGGGTGATTACATTTCACTTATATCAATGTTATGAATCGGCACCCGCTATATGACAGAAGTAGATGTTATCATTATCGATCTGCGTTGTCGTTAATCATAATAACTGGTGTACCATATGATGGAATCGTGAATGTGAGAAGGGGAATATTGGGAATATGAAACAAAACCAGATGCGTGAATCACGCAACAAAGAAAACTATTACCTCTAAAGATACACTTGCAAGAAATAGGTAATATGATGAAAATGGAACAACAAAATTAGATATGGGGCTATATAGCGTTTTTCAAGCAGAATTGTGGTACGAGAGGGGAGGATTCGAGCGGGATCGGAGCCATCCTTTGAAGGCGACGACGCAGAACGTCCAGCAGAACGCGAAACATGTCAGCGCAACGCTCAGATTCATGAACAGCATGACGTCTAGACAGTGATCAGCATTGTACAGTACCGCACCATGTGTCACAGCTTACCATCACGACCTCTGCGCATTGCCGCAAAGGTTATCTCCTCTGTACTGAAAATGAACGTCAGCCCCCCACAAGCAAGGAAGAAGCTACTGAGAGCCTCCGTCGGGGGCCGAGAGGGAAGGATCGAATGGGGAGGCCCAAGCCAGACGAAGAAATATGTCAACCATCGCAAGATAGAGAAAGCGAGAAGGAGGTATCCCCAGAGAGCATGGATCTGGACCTAGGACATGGTTAGAATGGTCAGCCCTAAGAGCACCGGGATATAAGTCATGTGCTTACCTGGAACAAATACGTTTGGGCATGAGCGCTCATGGCTGCTCCTGTCACTCCAATAACCAACGCCGGGAAAGGGTTGAAACTGAAAATGTAGCTTGGAGGCTCTGCGACGGTCTCTTGTCCTGCCCTCGACTTGAAGGTAGCCGATGCCGATGCTGCAAGCCATCTACGAACACGTTTCGACTCTATCCCCATACCGAGAAGGCCGGCAAACCAGAACATGACCTATATCCATAATTTCAGCCAAGGTGGAGTGTGGGTTGGGCGATAGACTCACGGCAATGCTAATATGCTGCATTTGTTTGGTTGTATATGGATCGCCCGAATGAGCGCCAAAACGTTCCATCCATGTGTTTGTTACACCATACAAGAAGATCACAAAAGACTCGACGAATTCTGCACTCGGGTAGTCGCCAGATGGGGCCCGATTCCAGGCCCAGCCAAGCTCAGAGAAGGAGCCTAGAAAACGGGCGAATGTGACTAAACCATAGCACCAGAAAATGCTGCCCTCTGCAACAGGGGTCAATCGATATCAAACAGCGAACATATCATGAACCTACTAATTAAATGGGCCAAACAGCCGTTGACGTAACTTTGTCGGCAACCTCCCGTGTAGACCACGATGCCAGTGAGTAATTGACAATAGCCGGCAAAGACCAGAGCTCGTTCCGCAGTGCCAAAGGCGCCTCGGGCTATGCGACGGAGGAGGGGCAGCCTGGGCTTTACATCATCATCGATATCCATGTCATCCAGTACGCCATCGGAGTGCTTGGTCGGAGAGAAGGCGCTGAATAACGTTCTTTCAGAGGCCGATGAATGCTGGCGACGGTGAACATCATTTGTCCAGTGAACCGTCCGATCAAGATTCACTGTCTCGAGAGGAGACATGCTTCGTTGCCGGCGAACATGAAGAGGTTCGATGGCATCGTCGGCGACCTTTAACTCTGCCTCGTCGAATTCCTCTGGCGCGTCTACCACAAGGCCGGCATACTCCGCATCTGAGCCGGTTGGGATTTCCTCCCGACCCAAGATAACCGTGCGATAGAAGTTAAGCTTTGTATGATCCCTGCTCCTGATATAGGCGGTGAGACGGCCCAAGAGGGCAACCAAGTCAAGAATAGACAAGCAAGCGGAGGCAAATAGGACGAAGTATCCGTGTTGGGAATGCTTTTGGTTCTCGTACCTGATACGGCGGCGGGTGAGGATCAGGCCCAATAATAGGCATCACAGGCGCTTACATGTTGGGCGTCAACTTGGTGTACAATGCACTTGCGGCGCAACCGAGAACACACAGTCCGTAGAATACAATTACAACATAACCGTGCCAAGCATGCTTCACAGACCGCATGGCAATTCCTGCACGAGCGGCGTCAATCAAAGCAACGTTTCAGCTTGATGCCTCGCACTTACCCACCGGGAGCGCAATGAAGAATGCTAAGCTCATCAGTAATCCATGTAAAATCATCAAGCCCGGGTGTCGCGAAACACCTGGGTCATGTTCGTCAATGTCAATCGTCCAATACGACGGGGGCGTAGGAGCATGATGCATCAAGACTTCAGTCTCGTTTAGCTGAAGAAGGGGGGCAGAATGGGAGTCGTGATGACTGTGCCCATCCCTAGGCATAAGGGCAATTGCTGCATCGGCACGCTGCTGATGCCGCACAAGTACATCTGAACTCGTCGTTGCAGGCGAACAATGGACTTGTCCCGTAGTAACAAAGACTGCCACCAACGCAGATACGAAGAGAGCAAATGGAGACCGCTGGGAATGCATTTATAGGGGAGCAAGGGAAGGGCGACCGGGGGTCGACGGCAACATGCCTAGGAGAGATTTATAAAGAAACCCCTTGCTAAGGTCTAGACGATGACCTAACGGCCGGCTCAGGCTTTATGAGAATGTATGAGTCAGACAAATGAATCTCACGTAACATTATCCGACCCACCAACCACCGATGCCCGGGAGGATGGATATCTATCATCTTGCGGATGACGTCCGAAACGGCCGATACTATTTAGGTTCCGCCCAAACACAACTTGGCGGCATGCATTAAATATTGCAAATTTTCCTAAACGGGATACAAACGTTTTAGGTTTACCGACAAATTTGGTTCCGATTGTTCCGAGCCGGTGCAATGAAATCGCAAGTCCAACGATAAATGCTATAATAGACGAGGTTCGGAGTCCAATCCAGCGGCACAACCCATGCTCCAGAACTACCCGGAAGGCTGAAAATAGTAAATATGTGATGAGCGATCGGGTGACTTTCTCATGGAGGTTGACCAAACCTACTTACATGTCGATCCACAACAAATTGCCGATCATATCGGGTCATCGGACCTAAGACTCTGGAAGAAGATACCAACAGACACTTACTTACATTGGACTGTTGAACAATAATGCTCGAAGCCATCTGCGCGAAGGCATCACAGACCCAATGGACTTATCAAACGACAAGCAAGGAAGTCTGATACTTTTGATGGGTCTGTCACTTTTGACGGCAAGATAATGTGAATTGTAGGCAGGTTATTTTCTAAGCAGCAAAGTGGGCAATTGCAAGGTGCATTGATCAAGACATCGCGGGTAAAAAAATCTTGGTTTATTGTACTTGTACATTTTGGCAGATGTGGGCGTCAATCTGCTGACCAAGGGCTGGATGGTCACCATTAAGTCGTCCTTGAGTCGTCAACATAAGCGGAAGACCGTGTTGACTCACGACAAGGTAGCAAAGCCCAAATTGTGGCGTGATAAATTTTACATAAAGTTTGCTCATATAAATTCTCCGATCGTCGAGCGCTAACTTCTGCGCTCGAAAATGTTCAACTTGAAGTTGTCTTCGTGGCGTTGATGCTCATTCCAACACACTTGACCTCGCACAGGCATCCCATAAGAAGGGCTTGAGACGGATATTGAGAGGCTTATCATGGCATATTCGCTGCGGGGCGTACGGCATTTTTTCTGGGGCGACTCGGACACTCCATCCTCACGACAAGAGAAGAGGTTGCTATTAAAGATAGACTGGTCAGTCATAGATATTGTATACAGCAGATAAAAGCAGTTTGACGGTTTTTTTTATCAATGGGAAGCACAGGTTCATACTGTCATACTGCTGTCTAATGGTGTGTTCACGCATGCCCTGGCATAATTCAAATATTTGTATTAAGTGCACCAATTGATCAGTACTTCACGAATTGTGAGTTGCTTCTTCCGTTGATGGTCGACAGGAGGTACGCCTGGATGTACGCCTGGTTTGTTGAGCCAGGAAGATGACCAGCACCAAACAGCCAAGGATCACGTCAGACTTATTATTATTTGTTGTCTGTATTACAGATCTGGACCGTTCAAATGTATCGAATGCGTATGTCTCAGGCATGAAAGAAGAGCTCAATATGCAAGGAAATGATTTCAACGTCGGCTCTCCTCTTGCAGCTTGGTACCATCACTGACGCAAGGACTATTCGTGACAGAAAATCAATACCATTTTCACCTGCGGATACATCGTTGGCATGATCCCAAGTAAATAACACTAATGGATCCATTTATTATTGACTGATCCTTTCCGCAGATAACTTGATGTTGCAAGTCGTCTCGCCGAGGATTTGGTTACCTTCCATGCAAATAGTCTGGGGCGTTCTAACGTTTTGCACTAGTGCCGTGCACGACGTGCGGCAGGTAACCGATTTATCACATTATTATTTCGCCAAGCCTTGTCGATCTGGAGGTCTTTGTCTTTATTGCAATCTAGATTTATGCCATCAGATTCTTTCAGGGCATAGCAGAAGCGTCTAGCTTCGCTGGCACACATTTTATTTTGGGCTCGTATGTTCATAAGACCCCTCGTTTGTGACGTGCAATGACCAGTCCACTTTTCAGCTGGTACAAGCCAGAGGAACTGGGGAAGAGATCAGGAGTGTTCACAAGTTCTGGTCTGGTGGGCACACTGTAATCATTTCGATTGCTCGCCGTTACTTTTGCTCATAAGGCATGGGATTGCCCACTCAGGTTCTCTGGAGTCCTTCAAGCGGGTGTCTATAAGTGAGTGCAGATCGCATAATAACCAATAATTGATCTGACCCACTTGTCATGAAGACATCTCAGTGGACATGCTGGTCGAAGTGGATGGCGATGGCTGCATGTACTTTGCATATCACTGGTTCATACCATGCTAATACGTCATCCACAGCTTCATTATTGATGGAGTGATCACTCTTCCCATCGCGTTGTATGGCTTTCTTATGTTGCCTGACGTGCCAGCTACAACAAAAGCATTTTACTTGTCCGAAGAAGTGAGTTGCTCCAGACTGTGCCTGCGACCAAGAGGTTCTGTTTGTTAATATGTACTCGTTGCGTAGGAACGCCTGCTTTCTGTCGAACGCTTAGTTTCCGACACTACTCGTCACTCACTATCGTGGGATCTCGCCCGCAGGGTCCTCAGTCGGTGGCGGTGGTATGCTTTCAGCCTTCTCGTACGTTTCGCCATTCGTGGTTTACGTTTTCTCGTTCCTAACGTCTGCGAAATACATATCTCAGTTCGCTGTTTCAGGCGAAACAGAAAGTTTCGGGTCAAATAATCTCATGGGTCAATGGCTCAAGGCTATTGGAGGCTACACCGTTGAGCAAATAGGTGCATATTCACCTTCAGCATTCCCTCAATCATTTCGTTACCCTGGAGCCATACTGACTTTTTGATTCCGCAGATAACTATCCGTCCGGGATGGCTGCATTTGCTATCGCATCAACGCTCATCTGTGCAACATGGACAGACTACACTCAGGTCCGCTGGCCTGTCCTCGTGTACATGTCAACATCATGCATAATATCCTCCATCTGTATCCTTGTGTGGGGCAGCCCGATTGGATTGAAATTTTTTGCTTACTGTGCGTTCTGTATCTTGCACATCAAAGCAGCCAAACTTCTTGGTTTTCCAGATCTCGCAGGCGCATCGTACTCAGGACAGGCCACTACTTTCGCGTACGTATACATTCATTCACTATCTTTCTAATCTTTTGAATCGAATGTCATTGATTCCCAGGTGGGCAAATCAGGCTTGTGCAGACGACACTCAAGAGAGAGGTATCGTTCTTGCTTCAATGAAGTATGCATGCTCCCATCTGTCAGCCTGAAATCACCTGAGCTCTCTGATAAACCCGTATACCACAGCATGTGGAATAACGTCGTCAATGCTTGGTGGCCTCTTGTTTTCTACCCGGCAACAGACGCACCGAAGTTCCACAAGGGAATGATAGCCATGATGTGCATCTGCATCGCTACGCTGGGGGTGACATGGCTTGTTTGGTTCCTCGAGAGACGTGAATGGCGACTGTACGGCAAGCCCGGAGAGACGGAAAAGGATACAGATTCCAAGAACAAGCCACAGATCCACTCTGGGGAGCGGGAAAATAGTGATTTATCGACACAATGATTGAGAGCAGCTTGCGCGTTTACCCTTCCCAATAGAGAGCACAACAATTTGAATATTCCCAAATGTGAGGTCAACGACAATATTACAAATACATTGTGGTCTATCTTCTCGGGATGCAAGATCAAAATTCAGAAGTTGCTCTGCTCTACAGATGAACGGAAATGACACAAGAGATAAGGCAACTTCGAAAACGACAAAGAAGTGCAAGAACTTAAGAATTCGGGGTATGGTTTAATTAGATCGTAAGTAAAAAGTGCCAACAAGGGTATATAGGTGAGTTATAGGTTGGCAACCTGACATTGTCAAGACTGTGAGAATACTTAGAGCCTGAATTTAAAGAAGACAAACCTTGAGAGCACGGTGGATACTGTGAGTGGCGTCGCCGCTTTCAATACCGCTGTACGCCTCATAGTCACCGTCTTCGTCAGATCCAAACTTAACGGGGAGTGGGAGTGCAACGGGCATCTCCTGCATCCCGGGGTTGAGTGTTCTTGCATGAGAACTTGGACGCCTCGATAATCCGTCTTGGTCTTCCCAAGAGGTGGACGGTGAGGCAGGCGACGAGTCGAGCGAGGTATGCGGCTGAACTAGCATGTTCTGGCTGGGAGGAAGGATGGGATTGGTTTCAAGGTGAGAACGGTTGTTGGGAGGGCTGCGGGTAGGATTGTGAGCCGGGTTAGGAGATCGCGCAGAAACATATTTGTATTCGCCGTTGTAACCTGGGCCCTGCGACGGTTGTCCATGGTAAGCCGGTGGCTGTCCATGGCCGTCTGCAGAATGTGCCGGGTTTGGACGAGACAATGAAGGCACAGGATAACCTCCTTGTCCGAACCCATCCCCGTAACCAGCATGATCTGTCGTTTGGGTATGTGAAGCACTGCTTGTGCTGTTCCATCGCGTCAGCTTCTCCATCGCACCGTCGTCGTCACCGCGGACTCCGTACATGGCTGCAGGGTTCCAAGACGAGGGGTCCAGTGCTTCCCTGGTGAGCTTGCGGCGATTACTTGAACGAATCCAAACAATAACGATTAAAGCGATGATGATACCGCCAATGATACCGACGACGGCAAAAACACCAGTTTCGAGAGGTTTGTTCTGGAGGAAGGAGGGGGGAGCTACGGTCGCAGAGCTGGACGAAGAGGCAGAGATGGTTGCGGTAACGATTGCAGCATTGCTATCAGAGCTGGAGGTGACAACGAAAGTGCCGCTGGATGTCGGGGTTGAGCTGGTGGATGGTGTTGAGGATGTTGAAGAGTTCGTGGTAGATGTGCTGGAGCTAGACCTGGGACAACATCTGAGTCTGCTGGAATCCATTGTATTCTTAGACAAAACTTACGATATAGACGAGGAAGAGGACGTCGAGGGCCCAGAAGAGCTGCGAGTTGGACTAGTTAGGGATACAAAAGAAGGAAGAGACGAAGATTCGGACGATTGTGGTGGTAACAAGGCACTTGTAACGCCTCCAAGGATGGTTCCCAGACCCAAAGGGTTGGAAGGCGTTTGAGCAGGATTGTTTCCTCCTCTGTAAGGAATAAGCTCCTAGATGGCCAATACGGCAAGCAAGGCACTCACAACAGACCGCCTAAGAGGCCCTGCCTCCTGACTATATTGCCATGGCTGTACCGGCCATGCATTGCACGAGAATTTACAAGGGTACAAATGAGTGTTGTTGTAAGTCGGACAGACTGATATTGTTGTTCAAAATTCAAAGGAGCTCAGATAAATACGCAGCCCCAGACATGAGTAGCTGGCGAAACTGACGATGGAAGTGGCAGGTAAGGAAAGGACATGCAGGGAGACAACCTGGACGGATGGATCACGATGAATATCCGCTGCCATTCCCACTCCACACTGAAATTAGCTTCTCCACTCGCGGTTCCCATAATTCCGAAGGCATCATGCATCAGCTTCTGGGTTTAAATGGTTGGCATCGCAACTATTACGACGCCTTTGTGTGTTGTTCTGCGCGATTGCGAGCAGAACTAAGCAGCAGGCTGCAGCAGGACGAGAGACGGCGGCAAATAAGCTTTTCGAACTTGTCTGATAGCCTTTTTTCGCACGAACTCGTCTCGGGACGCCACAAAGACGATGCAGATCTCCAAGATATATAATTAAAATTTCAAGACAGCTGCGTACTGTACATATCTACCGAGACAGCCTGCTAACAAGGCCGTAACTTTCCCCCGCTTTTCTTTCCATGATTTCTCGCAAGGGTCCCAGCAGTCGCGTGAACGCTGGGGCATCAAGTGCTGCCACTTTCAATTTCGGAGCCGAAGCGTCTTTGCGGCGGACGGCGCTGACCGTCGCTGCCCGAGGAGCTAGGTGCAGCAGCGATAGTTCTAAATGACCCAACACAATTAAATGGACAAGTAAATCAATGTCAGATATTTTAACGTACCGCCAAAGTAGTTTCCTTTCTTCAGGATCCCCGCTTGAACCTCGCTACCATCTGGTTGCAGCTTCGTTACACTCGCCTCCCCCTCTTCAACGAAGAAGAATGTGTCACCCATCTCTCCCTGCTTCACTACGGCCTCCCCATCCACATAGACCTTGCTCACCAGTGCATCCGCAATCTTGCTTCTCTCCTCCGCCTGCAGTGAAGACAGTAAGTCAACACTCGACAAGAATCCCTCATACATTGTGCGTCGCCGGTGAGCAGCCTTCAGTATGATCGTACGGAAGGTGATACGATCAAGCGACCACAACGTAGATGGCTCAATAGCCAAGACCGTCGCTGCTCGTGGATGCCCGTACATCAATGCCAGCTCGCCGAATGAGTTCCCTGGCTTGCATTCTGCGACTTTCCTGCCAAATTCTGGATGATATCCTGGCTGTAGGAACTTCTCTGGAAGTTGCCCGTTCTGGGAAGATTGAGTATCGGTGAGCCATGTAGGTGGCAATGGCTCCGGGCGAATATAGCAGTGCAGAAACCCAGACTCGACGACGTAAAAATATTCTCCAACGTCTCCTTGGCGGATAACAACCTCGTCCTTCCCCACCATCCGCTCCTGCATAGCATTCAACACTCCTGTCCCTTGCTCCTCGTCCAAGTCACGGAAGATGAAATTGTTAGCAATAGATACTTTGATTCGACGAAGTTGATCGGGGGTCTTGGGATAGACTGGGAGAGGTTCGTCGGTGCTGCTGTCCACAGCAATAGATTCAGCACTGACAGATGTGCGTCGGGCAAAGATGGTAGATGTTGGAGGGTGTAAATAGTCCCCTGGGTTGAGGGAGGCAGCGATTGAAGTTGGAGTGCCGTCAAATCCAGTGTACGAATTTGAGTGGTCTATGGTAAGGGGAGATGTAGGTAGCAACTCACGACCCTCAACGACGAAAGAAGGAGGTCCTGTGTTATTTGGATCGTGGTCGTATGATAATAAAGCATTGCCTGGTATATTGAGAGTGCCGAACGGGCTGGGCGACACGGAATGATCACGAAGTGACGAGCGTGGTCTGGATGGCACAGCTTGGGAGAAGGGGGATACAGACATGGGCCCTGCTGCTGCACCCAGCGGAGTGTCTATGTATAAGTCAGATGGTAAATCTCGCGAAAATGAGCTCGAGCGCTTCGACAGGCTGTCGCGGGTGCGTGCTCTTTGCTCCTCTAAACGGGATTGAAACCAGTTTGCGCAAAACTGGAGAGCGTCTTTTGGTTGTACTCTGTGTACGTCGCGGGTTAGATCTTCGACAAGGGTGTCGAAGGTTGACATGGCAGGTCGGCTTTTAATACTGGGATGGCAAGATTGCAGAAAGACAAGGCGATATTCCCTTTTGAAGAACAAGGTGGTCCATAAGCGGAACAAGTCGATGGACAAAAGGTTGTTTATGCAAATAACACCTCGGGAATCTTACAGAATTATCCTGCTACATGTTCTGTATAATATATGTGCTAGTCATCGACCCATTCCCCCCTTCTCACCCGGTCTATATATGCTTGCACCCACCTGGGCCTCCTTGCATGCTGAGCCACCAATTCCACGCGCTTCCTGGCGACACTCTCCCTTTCAGTCCTCTCCGCTTCTGTAGTAGTACTGTCCTCCCCAACATTTACTTCAGTACCAGGTGCCTCAGGCTCCCGTTCCCGAGCGTTTGCTTCAGTCCTAACCCTGCCTTCCCTCTGCCTCAACACCCCTCTTCTCCTGTTCCAAACAGCGGGATGCAAGGTCAAAACCAACAAACACAAGAAAGTAGTAACTTTGTGCGCTAGCCCAGGTTCTTCAGCTGGCGTTGCCCGCTCGGAGGCAGCGAGTGCTTCTTCTTCTGCGGGTATATTGAGTTTGGACAGATTGTCGATCACAGCCTCCACGTCGATGACAATCCGGATTTCGCGCTCTGGTCGTGGTGCCGCACCTTGTGCCTGAGCTCGTGGCTGCACCGCACCATCTTGTCCTAGTCCTGCTTGTCTAGCAGGAGCACCATCCTGTTGCGGCCTCGGTGGAAGTCCCACATTAACACCTGGTGGTGCTTGTCTGTCCCCTGCACCAAAGATAGCGGCTCTGATCGGCCCCCAGGCTTCATACAAGATCCAGGCACCCACTACAATTCCAAACACGGGTTTCCTAGCAGGGCTCACGAAATACACCAGCAGTAGTGTCCTGATGACTAGCATTATCAACGGTCCAAGCAGTGGACGGAGGTTTATCTCCCGTAAGAACGCATTGCCATGGTTTTGAGCAGCATTCTGCATGCGAAGAGGGGGGAGGCCGAGTTGTTGGAGTAATTGGTTAACTTCGCGCGGGATCGTGTGGTGCATGGTGGTGCTGGAAGTTGTGGTAGTAGTTTGAGGGATCGGAAGAGAAAGAAGCGGAAAAGTGTGGGTAAGAACTTTGAGGGCGTGAGTTTGAAAGATGTTTGGAGTTGCGCCTGGATTCTGGAGGCTGAGGAAATTTTGATCACTGCCAGTAGGATGTTAGCTTTAATTTGTGTAGATGCCATCAAGACTCACTCGGTAGCACATAGTTGGTATTTAACGCCCTCAGGTAAAGACTCAAGAGCAACCCCGTCATCATCGACACCTGGAAACGGCTCATCTAAAATTCCAGGCCAAGAATACCCATTCTTCTCCAGAACTTGGATTGCCCACGGGCGACTGGTGTTTAAATCAAAAGTTGTTTGATCGCCTGTCCTATTGACGAGTACGCGTCCAGAAGTGAGCGCTAGTATAGCATTTTGATGCTTCCAGACTACATAGCCCATGGGATGATGCTGTACCCCACCAAGTCCTACGGGTTGATTGTTAATCCGAGGTGGATAAGCAGATGGCTGCATAAGTTGACCAGGTTGCGGCGTAGAGAAATATGAAGGAAGTGCTGCGCTCGCAGTTGAGGCAGATGATGGTAGCTCTGGAGGGCCTGAGGACCATGCAGCTGGATTCACTGCAAGATGAATAATGCGCGAGTCTTCAGCCGTCTGCGAGGTCATCGCCAATATGGTCATCAGTACCAATCACATACAAAGAAATCAAAGAGGCAAAGAGGTACCTTCCAAATATCCTCCACCTTCTCCTCATCCCTCAATAGTCTCCCTCTCCAGATTATTCTCTGCCCATCTGCCCTGGGCGCTCCTACGCAGGCTCGGAAGATCTCGCCTTTGACTTCAAGGATAGTGTATGATACAGGAACCTGAATAACAAATGAATGCGAATACGATGGAAGCTCGACCCGCAGTTCCACAACAGACATGTATGAGAAACGAGGTGTACGGGCGACCTCACGATACGTGGACGTTTGGGTAAAGTAAGCTGTGGCTGTGACACTGGATAACCTTATGTCATCTGGCTTTTTTTGGTAATTGTTAAGATTTATACCTCGATGTTCGGTTAAAACCGCAACCTCAAGGACACGCAGGCTCACATGATGAACATATGGTCTTGAGACAAGCACAGACAAATAAATTCCATAATACAAAGGTAAGCCATACATTCACAACACAAAAAGCACCACTCCACGGCTCTACTTCTTCGGCACATCAACCGTCCGTCCCTCTCTCGCGCTCAAATGGGCGAGTTGAATTATTTCAATGACGGCAGTGGCCTCTTCCCACTTAACAGTGGGCTCCGAACCATTCCTGATAGCACTGGCAAGATCTCTGAAGAGGTCAATCTGAGATCCTGGATCCGTCGAAGGCCATCTGTGATTGACCCAAGTCATGAGCTCTAAAGATCCAAAATATACGTAGGTCGAGAGGTAAAGGAACATACATAGTCTTCCTGACAGAAATATTGTCCGCCTCAATATTCTCGACTGTTCCCCATAAAAGTTCCGGTTCTCTCCCGAAGCCATAGTCGAAGATTGCGTTCGGAGTTGTCATAGCCTTCAGTTGGTCCTCTTGTACGTCAACTCCAAATTTCGTATACGTGCCCTTTGCACCACGAACGATGTATCGTGGTTGGGGAGAACGAACAGAGAGGATGTGAGCACGGAGGTTAGCTATTAGTGGGTATTTGCGGCTCGGGCCGGCGGGGTAGTGCATTAGGAGTGTAAACTGAGGTACCGACACAAATATCAGCTTACCATAAATCTATAGACGTTGCAAAGGCGTACAGTGTCTTCCACATCTGAATGTCCAATTCCTCGGACATTCTGCATGAACGCCGTGAGCTTCTCAGGACGTCCGAACAACTGAAGCGTCTGGTCAATGAGGTGAGACCCGAGATCAAATGTTTGTCCATTGGCGGGCAGTTTTTCGTCTTTCCAAGTGCCCTTGAGAGTTGTACGGAAACGATCGAAGCTAATGCACAGTCAATTTTATTCCGCACATGGGTTTTCCGCAGGCACTTACACGGATTCAAATTCGAGAACCGTCCCTAAGGACTGGGGAGATGTGTCTGGGAGTGCGAGCAGGTGACGGAGAGCTAGATATTCCTGGTCCCAACGTCGGTTCTGAAAGGCATATAACACCAGACCCTTCGATTTCGCGAGTGTGCCTAGCTCCTCTGCTTCTTCTACAGTGGCAGTTACGGGTTTATCAACCAGAACTTTAAGGCTATTGTTGGCCGATTGTCTTTGTAACGATCACACGATGCACCCACCATGTTTACCAGCCTGCAACGCAGCTTTCGCAAGCGCATAATGTGTCTCGCTCGGCGTGGCGACAATAATCAATTCAATCTCTGCGTCACTGAGCACCTCATCAAGGGTGCGATGTATCTTGGTGTTTATTCCGAATCGATCGTGTACCTTTCCACCAGGAGACTGAGGATTCCGTTCAAGGACAGAGTGGAGGGTAAATTGACGAGGGAGAGCGATGATGAAAGGGACGTGAAAAGTTAAGCCAGCAAGACCCAAACCCAGGACACAGGTGTCAATCGGTTTGGGGGCCATCGTTTGGGAGGGGAATGGAATGGTTTGAACATGAAGCGTCGTTATATCTATACGCCAAATAACGGTATGGCCGGGCCGCCGACGGGGACTTCCATTTTGGGCAGTGCGGATGACATCAGGCCACGTGTAACACGATTCATCAAGCGCCCAAACCTGACTTGCAACACGACCACAATCTACTCGGGCACTCGCCCACACAATGAAGTCCCTTTTCCTTCTCACCTCACTAATATTTCCAGCCATAGCCCAAGTTCCCCTCCCCACCCCCTTCCTCCCACCCAACGCGACAGCAGGTGCTCAGCCTTCTTCGGGTGGCTCCCCAAACCCACAGTGGAGTACACTCTTGGGCAACGCTATTTACTTCTACGAAGCACAGCGTTCCGGAGAGCTCCCAAGCACTAACAGAGTCAAATGGAGGAATGACAGCGCCATTCATGATGGAAGTGATGCAGGTTTGGACCTGAGTGGCGGGTATTATGATGCCGGGGGTGTGTCTATTTTGTCGGCCTCTTTATGTTGATAGGCCGACCTGAGACGCTCTATCACAGACTACATAAAATGCACGTATCCTTTAGTGAGTTCTTATTATCATTGCCAAGTAGAATCGAACCAACGGATGGCAAAAGTCTTTCACCATAATGAGTATATGTTGGGGCGCGTCCGATTTCGGAAAAGGTATGCACGCAAGTATTCAGCTCGGATGTTGCTAAAGCATACGACAGGTTACGACATGGCAAATCAGACTGCCTACCTAGACGACATGTTACGATGGAGCCTTGATTGGCTCATGAAGGTCAGTCTCAGAGATTACAGCCACTCGATACCGTATACATTGACAATTAACTTCGCTAGGCTCATCCACAACCAAACACCCTGTTCGTCCAAGTTGCAAATGGTTTGTACATTGACTATTCTCGTAACAAACTGAAGCTAACTATGATTACTAGCTGACCTCGATAACGCGTACTGGGGCGGTGATTTGAACATTCCAGAACCCCGTCCATCCTATCAAATAAACGACACAAATCCCGGTACCGATGCCGCCGCGGCCGCATCAGCAGCATTCAGCGCCTGCTCGGCCCTCTACGCAAACCGTAGCTCCCCGTCACCCTTTGACGCCCGCGCATCCCTTCAGAACAACACCTACGCCTCAATCCTCCTCACCCACGCTCAACAGTTGTACCAATTTGCCCAGAATGCCTCTGGGGGCCAAATGACTTATCAAACTTCCGTGCCCGTCGTAGCGGAGGCGTATGCCTCTTCCTCATACCAAGACGAACTGACCCTGGCAGCGCTGTTCCTTGCGAGTGCAGAGAATTCGACAGATTTATATGAACAGGCTGAGGGGTACTATAAAAAATTTGGATTGAGCGGATATGATGGGGTGTTTAATTGGGATTCAAAGACTCCGGGTTTGGCAGTACTTTTCTCCCAACTTGCACAAGCGGGTTTGGGTGGAGATATGAGTATGTGGCAAGCGGAGGCGGAGAGCTACTTTGATGATATCGTGAATAAGAAGGGACCCGGGTTCCTTACGAATGGTTTGTATGATATTCTCCACGAGAATGCGGTACTGATTAGTTGGGTATACAGGTGGATTGTTGTGGTATGACGGGGACTCTGACGACGCTAGTCTGAATCCCGCATTGAATGCTGCGATGTTATTGACGAGATATGCACCGCTGGCAACGTCATCAGATAAGACGACCGCTTATTTGGTGAGTCATTAATCCCTCTTCTCGGTGGGGGCATGTATCTCACCATCTTGGATTTAGAATTTCGCAAAATCACAAGTCGACTATGCTCTTGGTAAAAATCCTATGTCTGGTGAGTGAAACTCCACTTTCTCTCATGCCTAACGAGCAAATCACCCATCTGTATCTTTCCATAGCCCCCTACGTCGTGGGTTCCAACCCAAATTCACCGTCCAACCCTCATTCGGCCATGGCGAGTGGCGGAGACGATATTGGTGCGATTAACACGTCCCCTGAACAAGAAGCCTACGTTCTTTATGGCGCCGTCGTCGGCGGACCTGATGAAAAAGATCGTTTCTATGATATAAGGAGTGACTGGGTTGAGACTGAGGTTAGCGTATTTATCAAAAACTCTACCGAGTTGTTTCTAATTTAAACATCTTCCATAGCCAGCATTGGACTACAACGCCCCGATGCTAACGATCGCCGCAATGCATGTCATAAACGATACCTCCGACCCTTTCTTCACCTCCATCCAAGCCGGCGAATATCTCAAGAACAAACCTCAAGGTACACCGTGCGATGCTGCATTCCCTTGCGAAGCCTCAGAACTGCCCAAGGGTGCGATGATCGCTATTGGTCTCATTGTGGGTTTGGTGGGGTTGGTTATTGTGGCGCTTGGGGCGAGTTGGATTTGGTTCGCAATCAGAAGGGGTGGAAAGAGCGAATCAGCTTGATCCATACCCAGGATTTCATGCTTCTTGGGACACTTCGTGACATGTTTGGGTTTGTGATGCATCTAGTATTGGACACTTATATAATTCATACAGCACATGGAAGTCTTTGCTTGAATGTGGTTCTCGTTTATGAAGGAGGTCTTTATGAAGTGAGTGTCGTGTGGTTGAACGTACGCGCTACATTGTCACACAGGACCATAGAAGAACTGAGGGAGAGTTTTGGCTTATCCGCATCGGGGACATCTAAAGATGGAATACCATAGATGATAGAATAGAAACCCCGTTTAAATGAATTGGATATAAGTGCATATTATGAATTCCACTGATCACAACTGAACGATAAGTAATCAATAAACCTAGAAGGCAAAATTTAGCATATGTTGGATAAAGCAACCAATAGAAGCTCACCTCGAGCACATAACGTTCTTCTTCCTTGAGTCCCTCTAAGAACGCACCGGCAGTTTCTGGCTCCTGTCCCTTATATTTAACCAAAGCGCCTACGAGAGCCTCATACACATCCGGCACAGGCCATGTCGGACCACACAGATAGAACACTCCGTTATCATCATACAACATTTCCGCAAGCGTCTTGGCATCTTCCAACATGAGATGTTGGATGTAAACCTTCTTCGGCCCGTCGCGCGAGAAAGCCAGGCCAACTTTAGTGATTATTCCGTCGAGGATGTATGCCTCGATCTCTTCGCCATAGAGGAACTCTTGCGACTGGTGTCGTGAGCCGAAGTAATAGTAGACAGGACCAACCGGGGTCCCTTGCTGTGCGAGCACAGCGCGGTGTTGAAGGAAGGCACGGAAAGGTGCTGCACCCGTTCCAAGACCAGCCATGATGATCGGTTGACTATTGTCAGGAGGAAGCTACGGAAACTTGATCAGACGGCGCAACTGCGGCCAATAATCAGGACCAACCTTCATAACACTCGGCTTGATAGAGACGGTCACTTTCTGCCCAACTGTCAGGCCAGCCAGGTAGCGTGTGCATTGACCATATCTAGGAGAACCTTGGGGAATCATATCAGCGGTTGAGCACGAAGAATATGGTTCTCAGCATACCACTCGGGGTCACCCAATCAACAGTAACAATCAATAGATCAACTCTATTCCCAACGGCACTTTGAGCGCTGGCGATGCTGTAATGTCTAGGTTTGATGTCCCCAACCATCTCGCAAAGTTTTTCGACGCTAGGTCTAGCACTCGGGTAGCGCTCCAGAATGTCCGCAAATGTGACCGTGTCCTTCTCTGCCAACTTCTTGAACGTCGCCGAGCCCTCGGGTGACCCAATAAATAGCAGCGCATATTTGTCAATGGCTTTTGTGGCGTAAACTGCCAAGTCGGAATAAAACGATTTTGGTGGGCGACCGAACAAATCGATCTGCTGCTGCAATGCCTGTAATACTGTGCGCGTATGCATGTTGCCTTCTCCAGCAACGACGGGAATGGTGATGAGCTGGTGGGGATCAGCACCGTAGAAAGCACAAAAGTCGAGGACATCTTGCTCATCATTCCAACCGTGTATGCCCAACGCTTCACCAATGGCATATTTCAGCCCAGTGCCACTAGTGTCGAACTCGAGATGGAATACATTGCGGTTGTATTCATGGGGAGTAAGGCGGCGGTTGACGGTAGTTGTTACCAAAAATGTGCGCTCGGGCACTTCTGGACGGAGAGCTGGGTTCTGAGGATGCTCTTCCGCGGTTTCAGCCGAGGTGTCTACTGGCGGGGTGAAGACGGCGGGGAAAAGCAGATGTTTGGCTGCGTCATGCCACGAGCCAAGCCTCGCACCGTTGACGACTGTGTCTCC